>MU223894.1:743198-769908 GCA_018584345.1 Thuja plicata
CCCATTCTTACTGATCCACCCTTGTAGTATTCAAAAGTCTCAAACTTTTGCTTATCATCGGTCATATGATGAGTGCAACCACTATCTATGATCCAAACATCATTTTTGCTAATTTTAGATATGAGAGTTGTTTCTACAGACCTTTCTTCATCATCATCTAAATCATCCTTACAGCCACAAACACCATCTCGATGTCTTCATCAGATTTGGTGTCAGTATCATCATCCTTGCATTTAGCTAGGTAGCTGACCTTCTTTCCTTTGTCCTTATAGTCTCAGGTATCTCTTCTTTCTGATTGTCGGTAGCTTATGTAATCACCTCTATCAGACTTCTTCTCAAAAGATCTGTCATTACTTCTGTCATCCTTTCTTCTGTTAGTACATCTTGCAGCAAAATGTCCAATCTCTTTGCAATTAAAACAAACAAGTGGTAATTTACCTTTGTATTTACCTTTGAACCTCTTTGCATTCTTCTAGCCATAAGTGCTTCTATTTCATCAAGATCGTCTTCTTCACTTTCACTATCACTATCTTTTCTTATAGTATTTTTGTGATTTGATTTACTTATTCTCACAGAAGTTTTAAATGCAGACTCTATATTTGGTAAGACACTATTATCAAAGTTATTCATCTCAAATGAAATCAGTCTTCCAATTAAACTATCTAGAGTACATTGCTATTTGCTACTACTCTCATTTCTTGAATGACAGATACTCTAATAGCATAAGTAGGCAGTAAGGTTCTTAGAATTTTACTTACCACTCTATCTTCTTCTAGTACACCTCCAACTCCTTGGGTAGCATTGACTACCTCTTTAATTCTCATGTTTTACTGAGTGATGTTTTCTCCTTCTTTCATTTTGAGATCATCAAACTTTCCTCTAAGGTTTTCTACCTTGGCTCTCAAAACATTTTTGTCACCACCATGTACAAGCTTCAATTTGTCCCACATCTTCTTTGCAATTTTGCATTCTTTGACATCTTCAAATTTAGCATCAAAGAGTGAGGAAGCAAGCTCTATCATCATGCCATTATGTTCATTCTTCTCTCTCATTTGTTCAAGTGTTGGTGCTCCTGTGGGCAACACATATTTGGTTTCAAGGAATTGAGTAACATCATTACCAATACCTGATAAGTGGAGTCTTATCCTGCTTTTCCATGAAGAAAAATTATCTTTGTTCAACTTGGGCACATCTCAAATGTTCATCTTGTGATCTTTGATTTAGGTCTTGAAACCTTCCTTCTAAGAACACAAGCTCCGATACCAATTGTTAGTAATAACTAAGAGGGGGGGTGAATCAGTGGCCTCAAAAACTTATCCTTATTCTAATCACCAATCAAATAAACCTTAAATTATTATGTCCCTACAAGATGCATGCCATGAAATACTTATAATGATTAACTGTCTATCAGTTTTCCTTGTCTGTCCTTATTCTCCTTGATTACCGATAAGCAGTATAACCATTGATTGAAATACATTAAATATGCAGAGTATACCAATAAATTCAGAAATGCATATGTGAAATGTAAAATAGTAAAGTAATAAACCATACACATATAACACATGGATTTTAATGTGGAAACCATGTTAAGGGAAAAAACCACTGGGACCAGTACCCCAAATTTTCACTCTTCTGAAGTGAGCCCTGTTAAGAGCCAACCCTATTAAAGGTTACAAACACACTGTTAGGTGTGACCTTGTTAGAGGATTTTACACATATAGGTTGTCGCTTAGTATCGGGCATCTAATGTTGTCATCCTTGAATCAGCCTCTCTCTTAAACCATCAATAGGCATCGGGCATATCCAATGCTACTTTCATGAATCAACCTTTTTGGCACTCCTTGGGATGTACCTCAATATATAGAAGACTTTTAAGTCCTGCTCTGTTAAGAGACTTGATGCTTCAATGGTTAAACTGAAACAAAATGACTTGTTTCTAATGCAACTTGAATTGTAGATTTTCATATCTATTTAAGTACATTACCTCTCTAATCAATGTATCAATTCAATTCTTTTGTGCTCCATACTTTCTTCTCTGTGATGTTGTGCTCACTATTAATCGGTGTCTGCAGAATTCCTTAGCTCTCCTTTAGCTTGATTGATCAATACTCCATGAAGTAGTTCTTCATTAGTTTCTCTTCAGTATCCTCTTTCTATTCACTCCCCTTAATCCCTTTTCATGTGTTATAGAAATGAATAAATCTTGTCTCTTATATAGACATAATATTCATTGATTCTTGATTCTTGGCGTGAAAAACAATCCAGCTAATCTCATTTAAAGCATACTCCTAATTTGTCTCATAGTTATCTTTATGCCAACTATACAAATCTTTTTTAAATCAATCACTTAACTCTGGTCGAATAAAACAAAGAAAACAACCAGTTAAGTCTATCTTTAGCTCTTGCCAGCTAGATATTTTGTCATTTTCTGAACTCTTTGTTCCATCGGTCAACTCTTCAGTTAGTCATCGGTTACAACTATCAGTTCTGTCAATGTGACTTTAGTTAGCTTTGGTATCTCCATCCGTTGGGCAATTCTATTTTTAGTTCATCGGGCATCCTGTGGTTTGCTTTGTCGGTCAACATTGTCTTGTGCTCATCAGGTATCACTGTGAATTTTCTTCTTTGCCTTTACTAATGGTGTACACTCCGTCGGTGTTATCTGTCACTTAGTGAATACTTGAATTTTATGCATTGCTGAAGGCATAACCTTTGTTCCATTGATTCTCTGAAGTCATTGGAATTTTGTACATGACTGTGCAAATGATATTAAGTTGACATTAATGACAATACAAACCATTAACTGATTTAATGCCTTGCATTATCTTCAACTTAACATTGACAAACATTTAATCAGTTACATGTCATCAGGTGAGAGGTATGTAGGAACTACATGCTTATAATAAATCCTACTTCATTTCCTAGAATTAGAGTTAAGATCCATATCAACTTATTGAGATGCAATTGGATAAGTTGTATAATTTTTGGATGAATATTGTTATATCTAGTTATTTTGTTTAACTCAATTGAGAAAAGTAACTATGTAGTCGGTATAAATTTGAAAAGGGACTTAGCAAGCACATTTAATGCACATTAATAGAGTCGTTGGAAACCGTAATCATGGAAAAGGTATAAATAGGTTATTTTGCAAATCTTTTGAACCTAACATTTTTAGAATAACATTTAGCACATTTGCAGAGCGACTATCCCGAGTGAATTCAAGCGGTTAAAAGGTATTTTTGAATCTTTGCAAGAGTATTGAGAAACATTTGAGATATTTACTTCATTCCAAGTTAAGTTGCATATTCATCTTTTATCAAAGCGTGTCCTAGTTTTCTTAATCAAAGTATTTGAATATATTCATGGCACCAAAGTTACACAAACCTATAGTTGTGAAGTAATTAGAACAAGTGAATCTGAAATACAAGTTACCCCCAGTTAAATCTGCTGAAATAGATATGACAAGAGCCCTATCTTTGATACCGTTGAGAGTAATATTAATTGAAATGTCTACTCATTTATACATTGTAAAATTGAGGATTTGTGCGAAGCAAATATAGATACATCATTCAACAAGTTGTGTGAGATTGTGAAAGTGAAGGATGCGCATATTCACCTAGAAGAAAAAGGTTTGACACACGTTATTCACTTACGAATGGTTTTTAAGAAAAATGGATAAGACTGGTACTCAGTTGAGTACATGACCAATTCATGTGGTTGGATGAACCTGTCAAGATCACTAAGGACATATTGCACATCATTATTGGATTCCCCATCAGAGAAAATTCCAAGGACACTGAGAAAATTGACAAGGGTAAGCTCACCGAGCTCAGTAAAGCACAATAGGATGGCAGAGGGATGAGGATATCAATAGTGACAAACCACGAGTTATGATATACTTGTAATATCTTATCATATTGAGTGTTCCAATTGTCCTAAGTGGACATTGTACTATGTGGACTAGTGGATTTAGCATACAATCTAGTAAATATAGGACTTAAATTGGATGTTTGTGAAATCCTGCTAAAACAATTAGAAGACAATATGAACACAATCAGAAAAGAAAAGACTAACACACTGAAACTTGGTTTATTATTGGCATCTATTTTCTTTTATTGTCACAATTCATTTCCCTCCATTGGAGATGAAGTTTGGATCCTCGGAAGATCTATTCTTTATCAGATAAATGAGTATATACAGAGTTTAGGAGATAATTTTGATGCAATCATGTTTGAATATTTTCTAAATTTCCAAGAAATAATGCACAAGAGGTATAGGATACCACCTCAACTGATTGCAAAGTTTCAAGATAATATATTTTTTGAGGTTGACACTAACACTTTTATTATCAAGGTTGTTGAGCCTAGAACTGAATGCATACAACCAACAGGATATGAACTGGATATTGATATTTGATCAAAACATATTGAAGCACCACTTTATAAACTTGTTGATCCCAAAGATAAGAGGTATGACACTAATGAAGAATTTAAAGTAAGGAATAAGAAGAACATTGTGATACCTAAAGCAGTCAAGAAGACAGGAAAAATGATTGATAATTTATCCAAGACATTAAAAGTGGATGAGACAAGTGCTAAAGACACAAATGATGAGAAATCTATTATTGATGCTGACAAACAATAGCACTTGTAACTTCACCAAGCATGAGAGGCACTGGAAGAAACACCAAATCTTTAGTGAAATAAAAATAAAATGAAGTTGCATAGATAGCTCAACCGAAAGGTAAAACATACATGAGAACCCGAGGAGGAAAACCAATTGTACGTTCACAAAGAAAGTTAATACTTGAGAATTAGAGAGAAACTGAATTAGATAAGGAATCTAAGTCAACACCTATAGAATATTTTTCAAGATTTCCATGAATTCTAAATGATTTTCTAGAAGAATTAAAGAATCCATGAAGACTTGGATCTTTTAAGGAAGAAAAGTATGAGAAAAGGAATGATGAAGATAAGAAAAATATTGAAGAAGCTATTGTGGTAATATTAATGAGATAAAGATTGACCCCATTAGAGCTAGCAAATAAGATGCCAAAATAATTGTAAATAATATTTTTGCAAGATGGAATTATGCACTTTATGATGAAAGAGAAATGAGAGATAGGTCACATGTACATACTATTCCTGACCTCGTACCATCTGAAATTTGTGAAGCACTATAGAAACATACAAGAAGATTTATAATCAAGGGAAGATACCTAAGAATCATGAATGGAGATATACTATCTGTGGATAGGGAAATTGATGCAAAGCAGAGAGATATATTTGACATATCTAATCCCAAGGAACCTATTGCAACAAATAATCAAAGTGAAACATGTTAGAACTTTTTCTTGTACAAACAATATACAATAGTAAATGCGTGACTCTCAGATTCCCAATTCATATTTGTACATGGAAAATGATAATTAACAAGGATGCATTCCTTCTACACTTCGAGTTCCATGAACTCGGGCAGGTGCACCTATCTTTAAATTCACTTCTTCACAGGAAATCTTATAGTGGATCAAGGATTCTTAATCCTTCTTCCTTTTTGGCCACTTGGCTTAGGAAGGTTAACCTATGAATTCTCTCTTTAAGGAATCACCATGATGAAATGTATTTATCAATACACTTAGCTAGACATGTGTATTCTAAATAACAGAAAGTAAAATATTATTCAATATGTGATTGATTTGATGATAAAAACTACTTATAAGGACTTGACCAGTGCCTAATCCTACGCCATAGAGTCACAATGAAACATACATCTTAGATAGAATTCCTTACAAACAAAATCTTAGATAGAATTCCTTACAAAGTATCCTTTCACTCTCATACCTATGCATCAAATTCCTGCATAAAAACCTAACCCTCTAGAACTATTTGCAAGATTTAAACCCTCCTTGAAAGAAACTCACAAATAATGAGGAACAATAGACTTATTCTTAATATCACAAGGAATAACTCTTTCATTAACATGACTCTTAGAAAATTAAATCATTCCCCTATAGAGTCGCCAATTTGTTAGCACTTTTTCTTGTAGAATCAATATACAACAGTAAATGCTTGACTCTCAGATTCCCAATTCAGATTCGTGCATGGAAAAGGATAATTAACAAGGATGTATTCCTTCTACACTTTGAGTTCCATGAACTTAGGCAGGTGCACCTATATTCAGATTCACTGCTTCATAGGAAATCTTATAGTGGACCAAGGATTCTTAATCCTTCTTCCTTTTAGGCCACTTGGCTTAGGAAGATTAACCTATGAATTCTCTCTTTAAGGAATCACCATGATGAAACGTATTTCTCAATACACTTAGATAGACATGTTTATTCTAAATAATAGAAAGTAAAATATTATTCAATATGTGATTGATTTGATAATAACAACTACTTATCAGAACTTGACCACTGCCTAATCCTGGGCCATAGAGTCGCAATGAAACAAACACTCACTAAAGATAATTAATTAAAACACAAACAAAATATCAGATAGAATGCCTTACAAAATATCCTTTCACTCTCATACCTATGTATCAAATTCCTACATAAAACCCTAACCCTCTGGAACTATTTGCAAGATTTAAACCCTCTTTGAAAGCAACTCCCAAATAATAACACAGTTACCTTATAACTGGTACATTTAAAATGCTTTACAAATTAATCATACAAGAGCTGAATGTAAATGCAAAAAGACATAAATGATATGAAATTGGAAATTCCATTGTATTTCATTAATATTATCTTGATTTCAATACATTCAAATTGACTAAAAACTTAAAACTTAGACACAATTCATAAGCCTGCCTTGCAGTTTTGATTTTACCATCCTTTACAATATCTTACAATTTTCTATTTATAGCTAGTATTAGTCATCTTGGAATCCTTAAAGATAAATAATGCAACAAGCTTCATATGACTAAGCTAAAAGACAAAAATTAGAGCCAAATAAGACAAAATAACAAGTGGACAGAATAACCACTTTTGTTACAAGATATTCCAAATATTTTTTTCCTATGACCACATGGTGATTGTATTTGCTTTATATTTGTTTGGAGACAACCATCTAGAATTTTTTATCTTTGATCATTTTGATGTAGGATCTTTCATCTTCTCTTGTCTTATTCAAACTATTGGGAGACATTGTCATCTGTGACCTTTCATACATTATGTTCTTCTCCTTGATCAACTGCATGGTACTTGTCCCTCCAGGAAGTGTACACTTCATCACTTGGCCAATCAAAGCTAATGAATTCATCCCTTTTGATGTTGATCTCACCCCAGCTGGCACTTGCCTTCTCAACCTCTTCTTTCTAGAACTCAAAAAATTATTTGGATTTATTAATGATATTTATGGTTTGAACAAACAAAACTATGCTTTCCAAGGTAATAACGCTATGTGTCCTAGTGGTTATTGTTTCTTTTACATGCCTTAACCATAATGCCTCATTATTTATATCACCACCCTTTTTGAATAGGTTAGGATATATCTCATACTTATCCTTTGAAAACTCTCTCCTCAAGGTTTCTACCTTTACAATGGGGGTGCTTCTTTTGATATCCAAGTCTGTCATCAACTTTAGGCACTTGTAAGTACAGGTTAGAATAATATCAACATTTTTTTGCTCCTTGGATAGGGAATAAAATTATTTCAAATCAGCCCCTTTTCCCTTCCATCTATCCATGACCAAACCTCATTGGTCTTTGTCTGCATCATATTCACTTATTATGCTTATAATATTCTTCCCCAGTAGATAAAGAGTAGCAAGATTCACTTCCCTAGCACACCTCAGGAGGCTTGAATATGTCTTATCAAAGTATCTCTATTTAACCCATTCTTCTAATTCTTTTTATGCTAAGGACTCTTCAAGATCTTTCTTACTAGTCTCTTCTAATCTTGTCCTTCCAGCAGCCAATCTCTCCCTTTCCAATTCCCCATCTACTTGGGTAATAGGAATTGATGGCATGGGATAAGGGGGATAAGCTATAAATGGGCTAGATGATGAGGGCTAGTAAGGCTCTTGTCTTATCATCATCCGGGGAATAGAATGTTCTGATTGCCTACCTTCCAATTCAGAAATCTTCTTATCTTTCTCAATAGATTTTATCTTCTCCTCATTATAAGCACCCAGAACTCTCTCAAATTTTTCACTTAGGCTTTTAAGTTCATTCTCTAATCTTTGGGATACACTTAAACTAAACTTAGTAGATTCTAAAGTTATACTTGTTGCTTCAACAACCCTTGTTTCTGCAACTCTCCATACCAAAAGGCTACCTGAATGTTTAGCCTGAGTGTCTTCACTAGTTGTTTTGGGGGTTGTTTTTCTCAATTGCCACATAACCAAGGCTGTATGATCTTCACTAAAATTAACTACATTTGAATGTTGTTGTACTTCTTCTTTAGTGGCATGAATAGTTTTAGTTTCCTTCTTAATGGCATCAAAAATAATAGCATCAACTATGTCCCATTCTGGGAGTATCAATACTCCTTCCCTTTTGACCAGCTCTCTGCCTTCTTCAGGAGTTATCTTTTCAATTTTACTTCATTTTCAATTTGTTTTTGATCTCTGGCAGGATGTTCTTCTTTCTTTTGTTGGCTCTTATTCTTGAATTCATCAATATGAATTCTCCACAACAATTTCAAAAATGCTTTTGCTTTAACAAAGTTGTCATCAGAAAGAAATTTGTCACTTTCCTGCTGTGTCAATGGATCCAGCTCTTTACCAAAAAACTTTACCACTATTAAATCCAATTGAGCATGTTTTGGCTCTTCAGGCACCCCTTCTTGCAATTCTTAGGTTGTGATATATATTTGCCCAGTATTTCCCATTTGTACTAATTTTTGAGCTACAAATTTCTCATCCATGTGCATTAGGGATTGGGAACGAGAATAAATCAGTTCATGTTGTTGTTGTCCCTCATCTACCTTTTGCCTCTTTGGGGATGGAAATATTTGAGCACTAGGATCTAGTGGCTTTTTCCCTTTTGGATCAATGGTATTTCCATCTGATAGAAAAATTATGTTGTTTGTATCCCCTCTGTTTGTATACTACATATTCTCCTTGTTGAATATTTCTAGTAGGGAAAGCCCTACCCAAAATTGATTTGCCCTTCTATGGCTTAGTTTGCAAAATGTTATGTCTTTTCTGGTTCAAATCCTACATAATCTCTTCAAACATATCCATTAGGGACTCAATCTTCTTAGCCCATGGCTGAAATTCCTTTAAAGGATCATATAATTTGTCAAAATGGTGTATGAAATTAAGGCTTTTCTTATATGCCAACCATTTTTCTTTCTTTATTTGATGTTTTATTAAGTCAAATTCATTTCTGACTATATCTTCTAGAAAGTTGAATTGATGATTCAACACCACACTTTTTGTCTTTTCTATGAACATGTCTTTAATGAATGCCTCTGGGTCAGCACACCTGGATAGTATTGTGGTCAAATTATAAGGTTTAAAATAATCCTCTAGGTGTTTCCATCCTACCTTTGTGATGATGAATTAATGAGAAATGGTGATCACAGGAAAAATAGTTCATTTTTGTCTTCATGTCAGTGCATCCTCCTACAAACCCCCAATCTTTCTTAGGAGCTTTGCCAACCCTATCTTGAGGGGCACTCTATAGGATAATATGTTTGGAACTCCCCTGAAGCCATAGACCTTGAATATAGTTGATACTGGATAAGGGATAACATCACCCCAATTATGTACCATATTAAGCTCTTGGTCATATTCTTTTGGCCTCAAGAATTTTAATAGTGCTACAAGAATCCTAGGATCATCTTTCAACAACAATACCCTAAGTCTGGCAGCAAAATATCTGTCAAAATTGATGTAGCTTGCCTCTTTATTGTCCCAAGTCATATCTACATTCCAAAACTGTACAGGCATGATTTCATCATCCTTAACTCTTATCAACTCCATCTCATTTTCAAAATAATCAGCCCCTTTATATAGAAACACATGCATCAACAAGGAGTACCATGCAAAAGGTCTTGTCACCTTTGTGTTCTGGACACCTATCAACCCTTCATGAATTTGGTCTGAAATGTATGGGGAAAAATAAAAAATTATTGCTAGATGAGGATGCAAAATATCAACCATCATTAGCATATAGTGGATAGGCATTTCAACTTGTTCATCATCTCCATGGACTTGGAAAAAAGCCCTATAAACGGATTTGGCCTTTAGTGTAAAACAGTCTAGTTTGAACGACTCTCTGGTATTAGGCCCTACCAGAACCAAATCCCCAACTGTGCCAAAATATTGTTTCAAGGGTCCTTCTCTAAAGTATTTTCTTTGGGCTTGGTATACTTCTTGTAATTTATTAAATTCAATCTTATCCATAGAAGTATTTTGATCATTCAAATTGAAAACCTCCCTAATTTCTTCTACTGACACCTTTATCAGGATTTTCCCATTTTTATCCCTGACCACTCTATATATACTGTCATAATTCCTAGATACATGTACAAGCATTTCCATATCCATAAAAATTCCAGGCACTACCAACTTGCCTACATCAAATTTCCACACATTAATTTTTGGGGGATTAGCATTTCTCTGACCAAAGAGAGCCTTAAAGAAAGCCAAGCCAGTCATATATATTTTGGCATCCTTAACAGACTGACCCAAATCATACAACCCTTTATTTATTTTCAAGAGCGGATCCTTGGGGACTAATTCCTTTGTTTTAGAGGCATCATTAGTTGACATGGTCAATTGTTGGAACAAATCATCATAGACATTTATATCTTTATAATTTACCTTTCCAGAGAATTCTCTTCTGGGTGACATTGTGAATTTAGGGTTTGACAGTATAACAATGGATAATTTCAATAATAAAGCCCTTCTTTTAGTGCAAACCCTATTAATTCCTTTCAAATTTCTTATGACCCAGAAATACCAGTATCAGAAAATTACCAATTTCGCAGGAAGCTTAAAAATTTGGATGTGATCACTGCAACTCTTTTCCACTCCGCAACTTTTTTTAATTATGAAAAATGAATTGAGTGATCGATAATATATCAATCCCATCATATTAAGCATTAAATTTTAGTTGGGTAGGGACACACATTCGCCATTACTTCTCTAATTTCAATGCTTGGTGTCCAACTATTGAAATTTGTTACTTCTATATTTTAAAATAGAATCGTAAATTTCACTAGGTTTTCCCCATATCAGATGGTCTACAAAAAATTCTCCACAACATTCATCTCCCCAGATGCATGGAATCATGTGAATTTCCCTTGAAGAATAAATCTCGATCACTTTGGATCTAAGGCTTTACGCTAGCCGTTCGATCCTTCTTAACCCGAATGATCTTTACTTAACTCTACATTGCTATGGGATCCCATCAACTTAGACACGTGTCATCACGGTGCTTTCCCTCGATGAGTAAAGATCAGACATTTTATGCTTAAGGCTTAGTGCCAACCATTAGATCTTCTCAATCTTTAGTTACTTTAATTGCCTTAATAATCTACGGCCTTGATCTTCCAGAGACACATGGTAGCATGGCGCAATGCCTCATTTGTTAAAACAACATCACCTTTATTCTAAGGCTTTGTGCTAGCTATTATATTTTCATCAACTTAACTGATCTTTATTGAGCCAATTGTTTACCATCTGCATTTTCAAAGTACATTGGGGGACACGTAGCATCATGTTGCATTCCCTTGATGGATAAAAGCCTTCCATCTTATGATTGAGGGTTAACGCCAGCTGTCATATTTTCATGGAGATAGCGTTGATTTATCATATCCTTTATTAAATTGATGGGCCCATTGATTTTCCAAGTGTCACCACGACACTTTCCCTCGATGAGTAACTCAACAACATCTTTGTTATGAGGCTTTGCACCAGCTATTAGATTAGATCTAACTTGTCCTTTGTTTAACTTTACCTTTATGATGACACTCTAGCCCACCTAGGACACGCATTGCAATGGCACTTTCCCTTGATGTTAATATTCATTCACAGGCAAAGCGCGGGCCCTCAGACCAAATTTGATCTACGATGATCTCACAATTTGCATTTCAATTTGCAACTGAATCGGCCAAAGACACGTGGCTACATGGCGCGTTCCCTTGATAGTTAAAGATCAGTCATCTTCATCATGAGGGAAAGAGAGAACCGTTGGATTAAGAAATACTTGCACGACATATGACAAAAGGAAATAATAGGCTCGTGGGTTTTCAAACTTTAGGAAAAATCAACACTTATGACTTAGGAAAGAATAAAAATAGCCCCGTTTGAAAAGAACACATGGTTTAAAGACCACTTAAGTGACTGAATAAAGTAACACAAAAATAGAACCCGCCAAGAACGTTTAGGGTATTTTTTCAAATTCATACAAATTATGACCCTAGACTTAGGGTTTTCATCATTTTAGGACCAGGGTGTAACATTTTACAAGGAGTATTAGCATCTTTCTAAATAAGATTTGACATTTTTGACAAAATGACCACTTGGGAACAAAAATTTTAGGGTACAAGGCCTCAAAACATGAAATACTACCAACAGTGGCTCTCTCTGAGGATGCTTAAACACCAGATTATAGCAAGAATACAGATCTTTTGAAAAGTAGACCAAAATTGCACTAACCTAATATTGGAAACAAACACACAACATCAACAAACACACTTGTACATATGATACAACACTATTGTGAATGGAGAAATAATTAATTCATTTGAAGAAGTTTTTCAGAAAATGTCCATGCACTGGCAGATCATGTTCTTCATCATGCATATTTTTGAGAAAATATGAATCCTTGCCACAAGTTTGACAGATAACAAAATTCCCCAACCATAGTGATTCAAACTTCTAATGTTTGTCTTTGTCTTCAGCCCTGGCATTCCATTGCAATACCAAGTCACCAGGTTGAAATTTTCTCTCATTAGCCCTCTTATCAAAAATGTATTTCATCTTTCATTGCATTTAGATATTTTCCCTCTGACTTTCTCTCCTTATTTGATCCAATTCTACCAATTGAACCATTCTTTCTTCCATAGGTTCAGAGACTTCAATCTCTTCATCTTGGATAAATTTATAAATTGGAAGCAAATTATTGACAGGCATTCTTGATTGAACACCATATACTAACTCAAAGGGAGACATTCCAGTGGCCTTTTTGACAGTGATACTATCTTCCCAAAGGGCAAGCTTTAACTTTATATGCCAGGTTCTTTTATTACCTTCCAAGGTCTTTTTCAAAATTTGCAGGAGATTCTTATTGCTAGATTATTCCTAACCATTGGATTGTGGATGGTATGGGGATGAATAAGACATAACAATTCCCATATTAGAGTAGAAATCAGTAAATTATTTAGACCTAAAACACATGGCATTATCCATTACCAACTTGATGGGAACACCAAATCTGGTGATCACATTGTCCATCAAGAAATCAATGACCACTATGCTTGTTTCTCTTTAGTTGGAATTGCCTCTACCCATTTTTTAAAATAGTCAGTTACCAACAGAATCCAACTATGGCCCCAACTTGATTTCTCAGCAAAATCTCCAATGAAATCCATTCCCCACATGGAAAAGGGGCCTTCTCCCACTATAGGATTCAATAATAAAGCTCCTAAAAACTTCATTTTGTTTGAGAATCTCTGACATGGTACACATTTTCTAAAAAAAGTATAATCATCTTGGAACAAAAAAGGCCAATAGTATCCAGCTCTCAAAATTTTATGAGTTGTTGGTCTGGCAGAATAATGCCCTCCACACATTCTAGCATGCATTTCCCTCAAAATCTTCTCTGATTGTCCTTTTTCAAGACATAACAAAAAGATTCCATCTCTATTTTTCCAAAACAAATCACCATGCAACAAGACATATTTATGAGCATGTAATCTCAAACTCCTCCTTTGGTTATCACTTAGGTTATTTGGACACTTAGCATTTTTCAAAAAATATACAATATTAGTATACCAAGGTTGCATTTCAATACTTGTTAGGAAATTTCCACTTGTATCAACATTGTTGACCTGAACTAGGTCCAAATTCTCTTTTGTCATTATTTTTTCCAATCCTAACCCTCTTACCAGTTTTGTGATGTGAATTTCCAGATCAAATTCCTAAACTTTATTTATCCACTTGCATCTCTTCCCTATTACCTCATTTTGGACAAATATATCTTTAACATCAACATGAGGAACATATGCATTCACCTTTGCACATACCAGATAAGGCCTGAAAGCCTTGACTACCTTCACCAAGGCATAAGCCTATTTTTCCATCAATTGATAGTTCATCTCAGCTGACTGTAAAGATTTGCTGAAAAAGGCTATTGGATGTTCAAATCCCTCATCATCTTTCTGCAATAGAACTGCAGCATTAGTATGGAAAGAAGAAAAAGTGAATAAAGAAAAGGGTTTGGTATATTCAAGGGACACTAGGATAGGTGCTTCATTGATGGCTTGTTTTATTTTTTCAAAGACTAATTGTGCCTCTTGGTTCCATTCAAATTTTACATCCTTCTTTAGCAATCTGACAATGGGCTTGACCAGTTCTGCAAAATTGGCAATAAATCTCCTGACAAAATTGGTTTGCCTTAAAAATGGTTGTATGCCTTTCAGGTTTTTGGGAGAAAGTACCTTTTGAATAGCCTCAACTCTTTCAAGATCTATTCTTACTCCCTCCTTTGACACTATGTGGCCCAGAATTTTCCCTACAGTAACAGCAAAGTGGCATTTTTTTGGGTTCAAAGACACCCCATATTCCAATGCATTTATCATATCCTTCTCTAAGTGGTTACAATGATCTTCTTCCCTTTTTGAAAGAGCGATTAGATCATCTTGGTATACTACCATCATAACATTTATGAGATCTTTGAAAGCCACATCCATGGCCCTCTAAAAGGTTGCACCAGCATTTTTCAAACCAGATGGCATGCAAGCATACACATAAGTGCCCCAAGGAGTAGTAAATGTTGTCTCAAGAATTGTTCAGAATCTTTGACCAACACTTGATTGTATCCTAAGAACCCATCCATCACAGACAATAAATCACATCCAGTGACATTATGCAACATAGCCTCCATATTGGGTAGTCCATAGTTATCTTTTAATGAGGCCACATTTAGGTTTTTGAAATCAATGCACAATCTTATGTTCCCATTCTTCTTTCTCATAGGGACCAAGTTAGACACTCGAGATGAGTGTCTTATAGGCTGAATTATGCTTGCTCAATTTCATCAATTTTGTTTACATTTTGGTATCCAGCAATGGATTAATGGGCCTTTGTTTTTGCCTAAATGGTTTTACATCTTCTTTAATAGGGATATAATGCTGAAACAAGTCTTTTCCATAAGCTTTAAGATCCTCATAAGACTAGGCAAAAACATGTTTATATCTCTTTAGCAATTTTATCATATTTAGTCTCACATTTTTATCCAACTTTTTTCCAATATAGACTAACTGAGGTGAAGTCTCAGATCCTAGATTAATTTCTTCTAGATCTTCTAGGGAAGCATTGGATTTCTAGGACATATAATTTGTATTCATGCTAAACATACCTTCCAATTCAACCAATCCTTTAGGGATATGATTAGTAGCCAATTGAACAACTTCTTGATCAAAGATGTATTCCTTTCCATCTATAATTTCTACTAAGGATTCACAATCAATCTCTTGGCCATCATAATGATCCACACATTGGATAAACCTAAGGATATCATCATCATCCTCAAACACTTGCCAATTCTGGACATTGTTAGGGACTACTTGTCTATTTTTCACTTCTACCAAAGATATGTTAGCAAGGGTAACATCAATGTTTTTAAGGGTAGTATTTGCGAGAAAGTATGCCATTATATTATTAGACCTTTCTACCCAAAGAATTTTGAAAGCATCAAAGAACTCTAGCCTATCCCAGACTGCATATTTGTACAATTTTAGCCTATCATCTTTGGCAGCATATTGGCCTCTAATTTGAGCTATGATTAACTGGGAATCTCCATGAATTTTTAGACACTTGATACCATGTTTAATAGAAATATCTATTCCCAATATTAAAGCCTCATACTCAATTGTGTTATTCGTACAATGAAAGGCTAATAGAAAAGAATACTTGAAAGTAGTACCCAATGGAGATATGAACAAAACTCCTACTCCTGATCCTTCTTTGGAGCACCCTCCATCAAAATATATTTTCCAAAGTCCATCTTGTTGCAACAGTAACTCATCAACAATGTGAACAGTATTTTTCAATTGTGGTTTGATCTCTTGCACAACAAAATTATCCATGTCAATATTTACACAAAAATTTAACTGGTCAAGAATACCCATCTCCACCATAATAGATTAATGAGATTCTCTGTACAACCTGACCTCATTTCCATTTACATGAATTTTTGCATAAGATAAATCCAACTACAATCTTCCACCAACTGTTGTTTCCCATTGTCTGGAAAAAAACAAGCCATAATAAGGTGGAGTATCTAAAACAACTATGTCCATTATATAAGTAGCATTCGGGAAAGAAAATTTTTTTACTTCAATATCCTTCAATGTTCCTATCACAGGAACTTCCCTATTATCCATTGCAAAACAACTTCCAGCAGGTGTGGTGACTTGAAGTCCCAGTTCTCTCATAACATGGTATGACATTACAGTTGCTACAGCACTAGAGTCTATCATATAGTTCTTCAAAAAGAAATTGTTAACAACCAAAGTGACATAAAATGGATCCACAGAAAGTGGTTCTTGAGTAATTACATTACCAATGCAGATAGTGGAAATTTCTTTATCTTTTCCCTTCACTTGTTTATGATTTTCCTTGACTAATGGAGGTTCCTTTTTGTCACCATTAGGCATCATGGAGACCTTGTTCTGATCCATCACAGAAATGTCATCTATTCCTTTCAGAAGTACCAATGCAGCTTCTTTTTGCTCCTTTATCTTTAACATCTCCATTAATGGCACTAAAAATTTCATCTGAGTCAATGCATGCTTCATATCAAACTTGGGTAATTCAAGAGGTGCATCACCTATCTTTTTATTCCTTTTATATTTTTCATTAGTCATTTGTTCCTCTATTATTTTTTCCTTTTCTTTCTGATTAGAAGAAGGATCTTCTTGTCTTGCAAATTTTTTATCTTTGCTTTCCTTGACAAGAGAGTCTGCAACATCTTGGGGGGGAATTTTATTGGTATATATAGGGGTAGGTTTACCTTGAATAGGTTCCACTCTCCTATTTCTCAAATTATATGCATCTCTAGCTTGGTTTATAGTTGCATTTGTCAAGGATCTCTTTTCTTCATCGGTAGGAACTCTGAAATGAGATTGTGACTTTTCTTTTCCTACTGTATTTAGAGTTTCTCGTGACATAATATTAGTTTCATCATATGGATCAGGAATATTTTTTGGCTGATATTTCAAATAAAATCTTTCCCCTCCATCAACAACCTGAGGGGGTAAAGTATTGTCTAGAAACAAGGGATAAGTTTTTCTTACTGTAAACATATTAATAGCAGGGCCTTCTTTCTCTTCACCCATTTGTTCATCCCTATCACTCATTTGGTCAGATAAGGCTTGGGCTACCACACATTGATATGAATAATATGGCATGTTGCAGGAAGCACACCAAGGATCATTTTCAACATAATTCATACTATTCCTTTTCAAAGGATCAGGAGTTTCCTTGGCTTTTTGATTCTCTTGATCTTTGGGGATGGGCTTACCATTATTCCAGTTTGTCTTGTATGGATAATATCTCAAATTAGGTAATTGGTCCAACCTTTGGTTTGGGTTTTTATTATCACGGTAACCTCCCCTATCATTTTTGTCCATTTTAGCAGTGAGATCTTTCACTGCACTCACTAGTTTGTCAACATTGTCAACCTCTTTGATAGGTTTTCTAGTTTGTCCCTTCTCTTTCCAAAGTTTATTTTCATCCCATTTTCCCAATTTTCTTGACACTCACCTATTGATTTCAATATCAATGGCCACTTTATAGGCTTGCCTCAAGGTTGTTGGGTTCTTGTCCCTAAGTAAGTAAGACATCTTACCATCAGCAACATTAAAATAAGTGGTCAGACATACTTCCTCATCTAACCTTAGCACTTGGAACAATTTATTTGTGGCCTTTTGGAATCTAATGTTAAAATCTTCCATATCCTCATTAGGGTGCTTCTTGATGTTATTGAATTCATTTAGCATATAGCCAGAATTCACATGTTCTCTATATTGTTCCCTAAAAGATTTTACAAATTCATCCCAAGATGCAATGCTATCATTAGGTAAATTTCTGAACCAATCCCTAGCATCTTATGTTAATGACTGAACAAAAAGATTCATAATGACATCCTCATTTTCAATTTCAAAGTTAGTTATCTTATCACAAAAAGCTTTCAAATTCTCTTCACAAGTTACAACATTATTTCCTATGAACTTGGGGATTTTGTCTCTTACCTCATTGGGGATCACATTAGGGTGACCAGAAATGCCTTCAAAGAAAAGGGCTCTATATCTATTCATGTGGACAGGTCTCCTTTGGAAATTTTCAAGCACATTGTTACCACTTGGTCCAATAGCTCCTCCTTGATTTTGAATGGGTGGGGGAACACTTTGTTTGAGGTTGGAGACTTGAATTCTTGGGTTAGGACCAATAGGTTGAGCACTTGCATTTGGGCCAGAGGTTTTAACATTTGAATTCAAACCAGAAGATTGCACTTTAGGATCAACCCCTTGACTATTCAAGATTGGGCCAGCAGATTGATTTTTTTGTTGTGTCCCATGATTAACTGGCATAGAGATACTTGCAGAAGTGTTGGTAGTGGCATGTAGGAAAGCTATCTTCATTCTCATATTAGTTGCATCAGCCTCTAATTCTAACTTCTCCAGTTGTTTGGCTAAGTCCTCTTTAGATTTTCTAGCTTGTTCTAGCTCAAGATCAACTTGAGATGTTCCTACAAGAATGGTCAAGTTTTGCTTAGGTTCCTCTATAGTCACACCAACAACATTTTGCTTACCTTTGTTGGGGGCATCCTTAGTATTTGTCTTAAGTTTTGCATTTTTTTAAATCTCATATGGGTACAATTGTCTAATGATAGGCCCTTCTTTCTCAAATTCATCCTTGCCAGGATTTGACATTTTATTTGGGGCTTTCTTCCTCAAATCATCAAGATCACCGAACAAGTCTAGATTCAAACCTTTAACCTCTTGATTTAGGCTTTTAGCCTTGAGGTCATTTCTTCTAGTTTCAGCCAAGAGTTCTTCTCTTTCCACCAGTAAGTCATATAACTCTTTCTCATGTTTCTTCCTTGCATCTGCTATTTCCATTTCCTGTTCCTTTTTTCTTCTTCTTAAAGCCAGAACCTCATCCTTCAACTTATCAGAATCATAGGAGGTTGTCTCAGCAGCATAAATTTCTTCTGGTGGAGCTAGATTTTCTTCTGCATGGAAGAAACCTATATGAGTATTTTCTCCATCTCTAAAAGGATCAAAGTTTGTATCATCTCTATAAGTTTCAATTGGTCCTATGGGTCCTTCATCTTTAGATGAAGATGATTTTCTTTCTAGAGTAGGGGTCTCCATCCTTCCCTTAGAGGTATTTGGGGATTCATGTTTAGATATACCTCTTTTGGACCATTGTCTCCTTCCAGGTGTATGGATCTCTTCTCCAACATCTTTCTCATGATTTTCTTTGAAATATGATCTATTATTCCTTTGTCAACTCATCTTTCAAAATAGACAAGTATATTCAAAATGTTTAATGTGCAACACTGGAGTACATAGAGGTTAGATTTGCCACCTCTTTTTAGAGGAAAAATATATAAAGAATAGTTGAGCAGCTTGTCTTAACTTAGATTTTCTTTTACAATAATAAGTCTGAATGAAACTTAAATGCGAATTTTCTTGATAATTCCTCACCTTGATAAAATTGGTAATCTTAGGAAAACTTTTCTTCACTGTTTGTATCACTACAAATCTTCTCCACTATGTAACTTTTCTCTTAAAAACACACACTGGATTAAATCAGAGATTTCATAGTCACCAATTACTCTATTTGAGACAGGATTAGTATCATCTTCATGATCAAGACCTTCAAACAATGTGCAATGACAGATAGGCATAATAAACTTGCTTTTACAATTATGAGGAACAATAGAATTATTCTTAATATCGCAAGGAATAACTCTTTCATGAACATGACTCTTAGAACATTAAATCATTCCCCATTAGAGTCGCCAATTTGTTAGCACTTTTTCTTGTAGAATCAATATACAATAGTAAATGCTTGACTCTCATATTCCCAATTCAAATTCATACATGGAAAAGGCTAATTCACAAGGATTTATTCCTTCTACACTTTGAGTTCCATGAACTCAGGCGGGTGCACCTATATTCAGATTCACTGCTTCATACGAAATCTTATAGTGGACCAAGGATTCTTAATCCTTCTTCCTTTTAGGCCACTTGGCTTAGGAAGGTTAACCTATGAATTCTCTCTTTAAGGAATCACCATGATGAAATGTATTTCTCAATACACTTAGATAGACATGTGTATTCTAAATAATAGAAAGTAAAAGATTATTCAATATGTGATTGATTTGATAATAACAACTACTTATCAGAACTTGACCACTGCCTAATCTTGGGCCATAGAGTCACAATGAAACAAACACTCACTAAAGATAATTAATTAAAACACAAACAAAATCTCAAATAGAATGCCTTACAAACTATCCTTTCACTCTCATACCTATGTATCAAATTCCTGCATAAAACCCTAACCCTCTGGAACTATTTGCAAGATTTAAACCCTCCTTGAAAGCAACTCCCAAATAATAAAACAGTTACCTTATAACTGGTACATTTAAAATGCTTTACAAATTAAACATACAAGAGCTTAATGTAAATGGAAATACACATCAATGATATGAAATTGGAAATTCCATTGTATTTCATTAATAGTATCTTGATTTCAATACATTCAAATTGACTAAAAACTTAAAACTTAGACACAATTCAAAAGCCTGCCTCACAATTTTGATTTTACCATCCTTTATAATATCTTACAATTTTCTATTTATAGCTAGCATTAGTCATCTTGGAATCCTTAAAGATCAAGGATGGAACAAGCTTCGGATGACTAAGCTAAAAGACAAAACTCAGAGCCAAATAAGACAAAATAACAAGTAGACAGAATAACCACTTTTCCTACAAAATATCCCAAATATTTTTGTCCTATGACCACATGGTGATTGTATTTGCTTTACATTTTTTTGGAGATAACCATCTAGAATTTTTTATATTTGATCATCTTGATGTAGGGTCTTTCATCTTCTCTTGTCTTATTCAAACCGTTGGGAGACATTTTCATCCATGGCCTTTCATACATTTTTCTCTTCTCCTTGATCAACTACTTGGTACTTGTCCCTCTAGGAAGTGTACACTTCATCACTTGGTCAATCAAAAGTAACGACTTCATCCCTTTTTCTATTGATCTCACCCTAGCTGGCACTTGCCTTCTCAATCTCTTCTTTCTAGAACTTAAAAAATTCTCTAGCTCTTTTAATGATATTTATGGTTTGAACAAAAAAAACTGTACTTTCCAAGGTAATGATGCTATGTGTCATGGTGTTTATTGTTTCTTTTACTTTCCTTAACCATAATTCCTCATTATTTATATCACCACCCTTTTTGAATAGGTTGGAATATATCTCATACTTATCCTTTGAAAACTCTCTCCTCAAGGTATCTACCTTTTTAATGAGTGTGCCTCTTTTGATATCCAAGTCTATCATCAGCTTTAGCCACTTCTAAGTATGGGTTAGAATAATATCAAAAAAAAATTTCTCCTTGGATAGGGAATAAAATGATTTCAAATCATCCCCATTTCCCTTCCATCTATCCATGACCAAACCTCATTGGTCTTTGTCTACATCATACTCACTTATTATGCTAATAATCCTCTTCCCCAGCAAATCAAGAGTAGCAAGATTCACTTCCCTAGCACACCTCAGGAGGCTTGAATATATCTTATCAGAGTATCTCTTTTTAACCCATTCTTTTGCTTCTTTGTATGCTAAGGACTCTTCAAGATCTTTCTTAATGGTCTCTTCTAATCTTTTCCTATCATAAACTAATCTCTACCTTTCCAATTCCACATCTACTTGGGTAATAGGACTTGATGGCATAGGAGAAGGGGGATAATTTATAAATGGGCTAGATGATGAGGGTCGGTAAGGCTCTTGTGTAATCATCATCTGACGAACAGAATGTTCTGATTTCCTACATTCCAATTCAGCAATCTTCTTATGTTTCTCAATAGATTTTATCTTCTCCTCATTGTAAGCACCCAGAACTCTCTCAAATTTTTCACTTAGGCTTTTAAGTTCATTCTCTAATCTTTGGGATACACTTAAACTAAACTTAACATATTCTAAAGTTATACTTGCTACTTCAACAACCCCTATTTCTGCAACTCTCTGTACCAAAAGGCTACCTGAATGTTCAGCCTGAGTATCTTCACCAGTTGTTTTGGGGGTTATTTTTCTCAATTGCCACATAACCAAGGTTGCTTGATCTTCACTGAACTTAACTCCCTTTGAATTTTTTTGTACTTCTGCTTCAGTGGCATGAACAATTTTAGTTTCCTTCTTGATGGCATCAAAAAAAATAGCATCAACTATGTCCCATTCTGGGAATATCAATACTCCTTCCCTTTTGACCAGCTCTCTTCCTTCTTCAAGAGTTATCTTTTCAAACCTGGATAACATCTCCTATTTTACTTCATTTTCAATTTCTTTTTTATCTCTTGTAGGCTGTTGTTCTTTCTCTTTTTGGCACTTATTCTTCCTTTCATCAATATGAATTCTCCATGAGAATTGCAAAAATGCTCTTGCTTTAACAAAGTTGTCATCAGAAAGAAATTTTTCACGTGCCTATTGTGTCAATGGATTCAGCTCTTTACCAGCAAACTCTGCCACTGTTAAATCCAATTCAGCATGTTTTGCCGCTTCAGGCACCCCTTCCTGCAATTCTTGGGTTGTGATATATATTTGCCTAGTATTTCCCATGTGTACTAATTGTTGAGCTACAACTTGCTCATCCATGTGCATTGGGGATTGGGAAGGAGAATAAATTTGTTCATGTTATTGTTGTCCCTCATCTACCTTTTGCCTCTTGGGGAATGGAAATATTTGAGCACTAGGCTCTAGTGGCCTTTTCCCTTTTGGATCATTGGTCTTTCGATCTGATAGCAAAATTGTGTTGTAGCCCCTCCGTCTGTATAGTACATTTTCTCCTTGTTGAATATTTCTAGCAGGGAAGGCCCTACACAAAATTTTTTTGGCCTTCTATGGCTCTGTTTGCAAAATGTTATCTCTTTTCTGGTTCAAAACCTAGATAATCTCTTCAAACATATCCATTAGGGACTCAATCTTCTTATCCCATGGCTGAAATTCCTTTAAAGGATCATATAATTTGTCAAAATGGTGTATAAAATCAAGGCTTTCCTTATATGCCAACCATTTTTCTTTCTTTATCTGCTGGTTTATTAAGTCAAATTCATTTTTGACTATATCTTCTAGAAAGTTGAATTGATGATTCAACACCACATATTTTGTCTTTTCTCTGAACATGTTTTTAATGAATGCCTCTGGGTTAGCACACCTGGATACTATTGTGTTCAAATTATAAGGTTTCAAATAATCCTCCAGGTGTTTCCATCCTACCTTTTTGATGATGAATTGATGAGAAATGGTGATCACAGGAAAAATAGTTCATTTTCCTCTTCATGTCAGTGCATCCTCCTACAAACCCCTAATTTTTCTTAGGACCTCTGCCAACCCTATCTTGAGGGGCACTCTATAGGGTAATATGTTTGGAACTCCCCTGAAGCCATAGACCCTGAATACAATTGATATTGGATAAGGGATAACATCACCCCAATTATGTACCATATTAAGCTCTTGGTCATATTCTTTTGGCCTCAATAATTTAAATAGTGCTACAGGAATCCTAGGATCATATTTCAACAATAATGCCCTAAGTCTGGCAAAAAAATATCTATCAAAATTGATGTAGCTTGCCTCTTTACTATCCCAAGTCATATCTGCATTCCACAACTGTACAAGCATGATTTCATTATCCTTAACTCTTATCAACTCTATCTCCTTTTCAAAATACAGCCCTTTATATAGAAACAGGATGGGCATTTCAACTTGTTCATCATCTCCACAGACTTGGCAAAGAGCCCTATAAACTGATTTGGCCTTTAGTGTAAAATAGTCCAGTTTGAACGGCTCTCTGGTATTAAGCCCTACCATAACCAAATCCCCAATTGTGCCAAAATATTGTTTCAAGGGTCTTTCTCTAAAGTATTTTCTTTGGGCTTGGTATAATTCTTTTAATTGATTAAAGTCAATCTTATCCATAGAAGTATTTTGATCATTCAAATTGAAAACCTCCCTAATTTCTTCTGCAGACACCTTTATCAGGATTTGCCTATTTTTATCCCTGACCACTCTAGATATATTGTCATAATTCCTAGCTATGTGTAAAAGCATGTCCATATCCATAAAAATTACAGGCACTACCAACTTGCCTATGTCAAATTTCCACACATTATTGTTTGGGGGATTAGCATTTCTCTGACCAAAGAGCACCTTAAATAAAGCCAAGCCAGTCATACCTATTTTGGCATCCTTAATAGGCTGACCGAAATCATACAATCCTTCAGTTTTTTTCAAGCATGGATCCTTGGGGACTAATCCCTTTGTTTTAGAGGCATCATTAGTTGACATGGTCAATTGTTGCAACAAATCATCACAAACATTTATATCTTTATAATTGACCTTTCCAAAGAATTCTCTTTTGGCCAGCATTGTGAATTTAGGGTTTGACAGTCTAAAAAAGGACAATTTTAGTAATAATTCCCTTCTTTTACTGCACACCCTATTAATTCCTTTCAAATTTCTTATGACACAGAAATACCAGTATCATAAAATTACCAATTCCGTAGGAAGATCAAAAATTTGGATGTGATCATTGCAACTCTTTTCTGCTCTGCAACCTTTGTTAATTATGCAAAATTACTTGAGTGATTGATAACATAGAAATACCATCATATTAAGCATTAAATTTTAGTTGGGTAAAGACACACATTTTCCATTACTTCTCCGAGTTCAGTGCTTGGTGTCCAACTATTGAAATTTGTTACTTCTATATTTTAAAATAGAACTGTCAATTTCACTAGCTTTTCCCCATCTTGGAAGGTCTACAGCAAATCCTCTGCTATGTTCATCTCCCCAAACATATGGCATCATGTCACTTTCCCTTGAAGAATAAGTCTCGATCACTTTGGATCTAAGGCTTTACGCCAACTGTTTGATCCTTCTTAACCAGACTGATCTTTACTTAACTCTGCATTGCTATGGGATCCCATCAACTTAGACACACGTGATCATGACACTTTGCCTCGATGAGTAAAGATCAGACACTTTATGCTTAAGGCTTAGTGCCAACTGTTGGATCTTCTCAATCTTTAGTGACTTTAATTGCCTTTATAATCCATGGCCTCGATCTTGCACAGACACGTGGCAGCATGGCGCAATGCCTCATTGGTTAAAACAACATCACCTTTGTTCTAAGGCTTTGTGGCAGCTGTTCAATTTTCATCAACTTAACCGATCTTTATTGAGCCATTTGTTTACCATCTACATTTTTTATGTACACAGGGGGACACATGGCATCACATCGCATTCCCATGATGTATAAAAGCTTTCCATCTTATGATTGAGGGTGAATGCCAGCCATTAGATTTTGTAACGCCCCGCCAGGGAACCCAAGAGAGATTAACCTAAACATGTCACTATGTGTGATGAATAAATTTTTTTTTAAAGTTAACATAAAGAAACATACAATCATGCGGAATCAATTACCATATATACACATGTCTTACACTCACATAGATTACACAACTCAAGGGTTCCATGATGTTGAATTACTTAACGCAAAACACAACTAACATAATAACAAAAGATTCCATCTGATTATTCATAACAAATACAACTTACATAACCATAATTACAATCCTCATGGATAACCATGAAACCAACATCCACTGCACATGTCGTAGGGTATGTGGTAATCACTCTAATCTTCTTACTATTACAATTTCCAGATTAGGTATCACATGCGATACTCTAATACAGGATTACAATAATGAAATTACATAATAAATGTTGAAGGAACATAAGAGCTCATCTGCAATGAACCATCAAGCACCTGGTACAAGGACGTCAAATCTCAATGGATAAAGAATCACTACCACCCGTCCATGTGGAACCACAAAGGTCCACCCCACCGTGCTGAGGAGATAACAACAGATCCTATTCGGATATCCAAAACCAACAAGACATAACCACTAAGCAAGGGATCCTGATAGCTCTCTAATCTGGTGTACTAATCATCACAAAGGTAAGACTCACTAATCCAGAGGCAACTGACAATGTAGGAAATCTAGCATGTGTAAAGGAAGGTGTCATCATGTAGGTCTACCCTCAAGTTCAGCCCAGATAATCTCAATGGATTTCGGCACCCAAGTGACCATACACGGAGCTAATGTCCTCTCATACTAACAAGGCCCACTAACTATGTCAGATACCTCGCAGGGTAACTAACATCTTCTCCAAACCATCTTAGCCTATACTAGCACTCAAGCATGGGTGAGGATACAT
>MU223894.1:785854-796979 GCA_018584345.1 Thuja plicata
AGAAAAGGCAAGCATGGAAGCCAAAAGGTAAAGAAGTTCCTTATTAGCCAAAAAGAATTAGTAATCAATATGTATGGGATTACAACACTTGGAAAAACTGTACAGCATGTGGTAGATATGGTCACATTGCTGCAAAATGCATGAGAGCATGGACCAAAAGGTCTAGAGGCTAGTCAAACCCTAGAATGGTATGCTTATACTATCATAAAGTTGGTCATCTTAAGACAGATTGACAGAAACAAGCACATATCCTAATGGTAACACCATTGAAGATATCCAGAGGGAAAGAGACAAAATATGGATAAAAGCTTCAAGAAATGATGAAGCTGGACCAAGAAATGCAAATGGTGACACCCCATCCAATGGATCCAGTGACACCATGAACCCCACTTGAGAAGAAAAATTAAGTATGGAACTGCACTACAACAAGTTATATTTTGCATCAGTTCCATTATATAAATTGATAGATAGTCAAAATCTGCATGCACCGAAGATGCATACTACTATACTTGTTACCAATCTAAGAGTGCAACACCGTCGGTAAACACTTATCAAAAATTATCGATGAACACAATAATGAGTTATTCACACTTACCGGAAATTGTCGGTCAACTAGTAAAAATGTTAAACTGCCAGTATAACCTGACGACCATCGGTAAGAAAGCAAAGTTCAGAAGTGATCATGACAGATTATCGATATATGTCGGTAAAATCAAAATGGTTAACAACTGACTAAAGCATCATGTCTTCACTGACGATGATTTGAAATATCCTCCCGATGAAACCCTTCTTCATGTCTCGATGAGTTGTTGAGCATTTATTGCAAAGACTTAGGTCAAAAATTCTATAAATAGTTGACAGGACAACTTCATTTTTCACCCATGATTTAAAGAGAAAGTAGAGCGACATCAAAGTGATTCAAGAGAAGAAATCAGAAGCTTCTACAGATTGATTCAGCATACAGAGAATTAATTCCTCATCACCATTGCGAAACAAAGTAAGTACCAAAGACACCGAAAGATTTATGTTATTGTTCTGTCAAGAAAAGCCCTAATTTCAAGAAAACCCTAAGTACTTGGAAAACAATAGCAACTATATCAAGAACTGCTAAGTTGAAGAATGAAAAGAAGAATGTGGTGAAACTAATCAAGAATAGCACATGTGTAGAACCTAAATACAAGATTTGTCCAGAGATTGTATCAAAACCCGATGAAAATGGCGTATTTTCAAAAATTATGCCTAGGGTTTTGCTCATAGAAGACGTCAGGTCTTATATTCACTGCAAGATCGTAGAGATAGGTGGTCTAGAAATGGATCAAGATTTTAAGAAGCTATGTGATGTCGAGGAAAAACTGAAAGAAGAACACAAACACTTGGAGGTCAAAGGGTTAACCAATGCCCTACATTTCCCAAGGGAATTCAAGACAAAATGGATTAGGATAGTCTTGAGCAGGATGCATGACAACAAACTATGGCTAGACCAACCCAAGAAAATAACAAAGGATGTTCTTCATGTTGTCACTAGTTATTTGATAACCAACAAGCCTAGGGCACATAAACATCCATCCATGAAAGAAGTTACAAAACTCACCAATGTAGAAAGAGACAACAGAGGTCTCAAAGTAAACACAATCACCAACGAAGAGTTAAAATTTGGTGCATGTGTTATTGGTTACAAAAAAATTTAGGCTAGCAGAATGAACAGCATTCCTGCAACAATAGTAAGCATTACTTACAAGATTGTAATGAAAGGAATTTAGATGGATCTATGTGAGATCCTATTGAAACAACTTGATGAGAATATGATCAAAATTAGGTCTGCAAAGAGCAACACATGTAAGTTTGGATCACTAATTATGTGTACATTTTTCTACTTTCAAGAATAATTTCCTTCAGTAGGAAAAGTTGTATGGGACTCTACCAAACCGGTAACCCAATAGATTAGTGAACTGATTAAGTCACTAGGAGACAACTTTGAGTTTGTAATGTCTGCATAATTCCTTGAGTTCAAGGAAAAGATGATGGAAAGAACCAGGATTCCTGAGAAACTAGTTGAAAAACACAAAGATGAGATATGTTTCATGGCAGACACAGAATTCACACATATCAAACCGTTTGTACCAAGAATAGCTTGTTTATCACCATTAGACTATGAGATCACTATTGATCTAGCTACAAGTGCAATTGAGGCATTTCTCAATGATCCCATTAATAAGTAACAACCAAGATTTGGTACATATGAGGAGGCCAAATCTAAGATAAAACATGGCCTAGAAGTCAAGAAGACTATAAACAAGAAAGATAAAATGGTTAATAATCTCAAGAATATTCTACCGGTTACTGAAGAGGAAGAGCAGGATCAACAGGAGGAAACCGATGAAAAGGGAAACATTGGTGAAGAACTAGAAGAAAGGAAACCATATACAGAGGCTACTGAATCTGATGCACCTCTATCTCCACCCCCTACAAAGAAGCAAAGAACAAGAAGTCAGACTGGTACAACCGATACCACACCACTTAAGAAATGTCAAGTAAGGACCTACATGAGGAAGCAGCTAGAAAAAAGAACAAGACAACAACCTGTCAAAACCACACCACCAAAGAAGAGAAAAAGGTTTGTCAAGACACAGGCTGACTTGGATGACACCAAAGATGATGAACCAAATGTAATAAAGAGTAAATTCAGAAACCAAAAGGTATATGAAGCTTCTAAATCAATTGCTACCCATGGCACAATGAGTGATAAAAAGATCACGCAGTGTGATACACTGAATCTAGAGGATCAAAATAAAATACAGGAAGCAGTAATAAAATCAATGATTAAAAACAAGTATGCCCCTGCTGAATTTGTAAATCAAATACCTGAAGAGCTAGGTAAAAGGATATACCAACAGTGGTCATATGCCTTGAAAATAGAAAGAGAAGAAAGAGAAAGAGTTCTTGTAAGACTGATGCCTCATGAATCCAAGTTTGAAGAAATACAAGAAGTACTAAAGAAACACTCAAGTAAATTTGTAGCCAAAATAAGGGCTTAAAAAGTACTGGACAGTAAGTTTATAGAACTAGATTCAATGATAGAGACCAAATGCAAACATCTCCTAGATCTATCGACAGAGTCAACAAGTGTTGAGAAGCAATTACTTCTCACAAATACACCTCACAGAGAGGAGGAGATAGATAATGCAAGTCCTCATCATATTGCTCTGGACAATCAAGAAAGTGATGATGAGCCTATTAACTTAGATACAGGCCTAGATGATAATATCCAATATATCACTCATTATGATTCTGACAATGATCCAAAGAACAAAGATGATGTGATATTTATCACACTTAAGGATCAACAAATCCATTAAGTACTGAAGACATCAGATGACAAGATAGTTGACATTGCTGATGAAAATGAAGGACACATCAATCTTGCACCCACTTGTGCAAGACCCTGCACAAAATATACAAAAGGATGAGGATGTCACTGCTGACAAGGCACTAACTGATGAGTAGGACATCAATACTGACAAAGCCCAAGCAGCAACTCAAAGTAACATGTCTGTCCTAATGAAGGCAATAAACATACTAGAGGGCAATGAGGGATCAAATGAGAAATAAACAAGCACACCCAAAGACAAGGGTGATGAAGAAGCCAAAGGGACAATAGATACAACTGCAGAGCAAGCTGCAACTGATGATCAGAAGAATGCATCTACTGAACAGAATAAAGAAAACACTCAAAAGGAAATAGGGGACAAGCCTTTAGAGAAAGGTAAAGAAGGAAAGAAGGATGAGACTGAAAAGAAAACTAGAGCACATTCTGCAGAAAAACACAAGGTTAATGAAGAGACATCTTCACATAACCGATAGGTTCCCATAGAGTAGAAAACACAAGATCCATCATCGAAAAAACCTTCCCCAATAAATTCAGAGCAAACACATGAACTAGATATGGTAGTTCATACATCTGCATCCCCTCAAATCTCAAAGAAGAAGAAAGGAAAGAATAAAAATCTAGTAACTCTGGATGAAATCATTGAGATTCCAATCTGTGATCCAAGAACATTGGATCTGACAGCATTGAAAAAATATGCAAAGCTATGTGAGAGAAAGGCCATTCAAGACAAGCTAAAAATAGCAGAAAAAGAGGCCAAGGTACTGGAAGTAGCAAGAAATATACTTCAAAAAATTGTACCAGACATAAATATTGATCAACAAACTCCAATCATTGATCAACTGGTCACACTCACAGATGCAATAACATCTTAGAATATCAATGTTGAGAAGATAAAGGAAGAGAGACTTGAACAAAAGTATGAATTCAAGCTCGCAGAGAAGATAAGCCAAGAAGTTGCACTTAAAAAGTTCAAGCTATCTGAATTGATAAGTAGAATTGATCCAATTTTATCAGAAGTTGTTACCTTAATCAAGAAATTATGCACTTTAGATCAACTCACTAAGGAGTATACCGACAAGATAGAAAAAATAGATGTTGATCTTCAGTCCAGTGCACAAAATCTAGCCACCATCGAAGAAGCACTTAAATTTCATAATCAACAGATCATACAGGCTAGGAAACAAAGACAGGACATTCAGTTTGCGGAGATGAAATACAGAGATGAGGTCAATGAGCTCCAAGTTAAGTTTTTACCGACACTTACACTCCTGCAACAAAATATGAGACAATAAAGTACTCTAATTGCCACCCCTAAAATGTCTGTACTAGACAAAATTTATGATATGCACGTCAGGCTAGAGCTGCAACACATGGCTCTAGAATAGTTGAGAGAACATTGGGAGAAACTAATGGAAGATATCAAAGTTACCCAGTCTAATGTCTTTGACACATTGTAAGTTATACATTTTTGTAACAATTTTGGCATATTGTAAGTTGTACGGTTTTTTCATCAGTATCAAGGAAAGGGGGAATTTGATATGTACATCACCTCAGTTAAAGGACGAAATCATATGTATAGTGGAAGAAAGGGGAAATTATGTACACTCAGAGAATAGATAGTATACATGTACATATACATACACTATACTGGTGCACACAGTAAGGGGGAGTCATATTATGACAAGGATATAAATACGGTGTAATAGTTTTAGTATTATGCACATATCAGTTTTTGATACTAATGTCAAAAGGGGAGATTGAAGGCATTATATTTTTCCATTAGTATACTTAGAGAAAAACATGATCTACACCATCGGTTTACTCTACACCGATAGACAGGGTACAACACTATTCGATGCCAATGTTACCCAACAAACACTGTTAAAGTGTTAACCGATGACAAAAAGGTAAACGATACCCGACGAGTAACAACAGTGCTACCCGACAGTTCAACAAAGAGAGGAATCTGACAGATACAGGGAACCCAATGAATGGTTCATTCAAGGAACACTGACAGACTACAAGTTTAAACCGACAGTCAGTTACATCCCGCAAAAAGTGGATCTAACTTTCCACGTCAGGTAAATCACTAAAGTTGTATTTATAACTTCTTGATTTGTTTTTAAATCCATTATGTGTGGAGGAAGCAATGTAATCTTTATTGTTTTAATTAGTTTTACTATTTTAAAACATGCAAACTAAAGATCAAGGTCAAGTTGTAAACCTTGGATCTGAAAGTTAACATTGTAAATCATGAATTCCAAGATAGGTCAATACTTGTATAAATAGGTGCTCAATCCATTGAGAATAAGAGTTTTTCAATGAAGATAGTATCCACAAAGAGAAGCTAAAGACCAGACAAAGAATTCATGTAGAAGAACACAAACAGATTCAAATCAGTTTTCAAGAACAGAACAGAGGCTACTGACAAGCGAAGAAAGGTATTCATCAATCACTCAAGGTAATATTATTATTGTAAAGGCTTTAATGGATCTATAAATCAGAAATAGTAGATTGCATACATTCAGGTCAACATTTGTACTCATTCTAACAAGTGAGGTACACTAATGAAATCCTTTCAAGAAAGGTGGGCTTAACTGTCCTATTGTAAATCTCATAACTGAGTGCACACTTAAATTAGTGTTGCTAAAGCTCTTAACAGAGTAGATCTTAACAGGTATCCACCTTAATACTCTTAACAGGGTAGATCATTAGAAGTGATCAAATTGTAAGCCTTAACCGGCTCCCTTCCATTCTGCAGATAGTGAATTTTTGTGGGTGTCATCCGCACCACAGTTTTTACTTCCTAACAGGAGTTTTCTGCAATATCATATCTTGTTTTATGTGTTTTTCAATTTCATGAATGTTTCTATGGATGATTATAAATATTGTGAACAAACATTAGATTCATAAGAAATAATAACAGTAATGGTTGGTAAATCAGAATTGAATGATCATTAATGATAAATTGAGTAAAGTGTTAAAAGTTTTAGAGGTACTGATTCACCCCTCCCCTCTCAATACTACTTCCCATTAAGTCCAACAGTGATGTTATATTTTATAATTTTTATATTAGTTTCATTTCAAGTTTTTGAATTTAGTAAACAAAAAGTAACAATATATGGTTATAAACAATTTCAGTTATAAAAGTTTTTGTGGTACTGATTCACCCCTCCCCTCTCAGTCCCAACTTTCCATAGTCATTCCAAGAGCATGGACCTTGGTTTCTATCTCCTAGCATAGGGGAGTGGACTCTTTTTGGATCCATGGCGTTGGGTGGTTAATATTTATTATATCGAGGTACTGTTTATGGTCAAATGGATGTTCCTAGCTCCTATTCCTTCTAGATTTTCAGTTTTGAAGACTTCTTATTATTTATGTATAGATGTACTTATGCATGTGCATTATTGTAATTGTAAGCTCTTGTAAGGAAATAATTGTATCTGATGATATGATGTATATAAATATAATTCAAAGCAATGTATAAGGGAATGGGTAGATCTAGGAAAAAGGAAAGGGAAAAGATTATATGTTATCAATATGAAAAGATAATTGTTTAGTGTATTCATTCATGTATCTTCTATTCCTTTATGGTATCCAAGAAATGATCTTAGACTTAGTATGAAATAATGTATTTATGAATGAATGTGCTATCTCTTGATGTAAGGCTGTGGAAAATTATTATGAAATGATTAATCAATGAAATAAGGTAGATATAGAATTCAATATGGGATTATGTTTACTATGTGCCTTAAATGCATATGGAATATTAAAATACATAGGTTATTTCATATATAATGAGTGTTAGTCTCTCACCTGAATGCTTAAATGAATAGTTTGAATAATGACATGAGTTTAAGTAAAGGATAACTCATATAGATGCATGTTAATAAATTAGGAATGATGGTAAGATTATCCCTAGAACTTAATGTTAAAAGTAAAGGAATGAATTAGTAATCTTAAATTAATCAATCAATACCTTAATGAGTAACTCATAATATATAAATAAATATATTAGATTATTTTTATTGAATGGCGGCATTAGGGAACCTGTGAGGAATTAGATTAGTTTGTAATATTTCATTAAAAAAAATATTCACATCTTTTATTAGTTAGTTGCCTTGTCCTTTGGGTTCCCTTGAGGGGTGTGACAGATGTCATAGAATAAATCCATCAAGACTAGGAAATTTCTTTGAGGCATGCCAAATCACCTTTTTTCAACATTCTAAAAGTTGAATTTTATGCTTTCAAGTTCTTAATGCACAACAATGGCATTGTCATTACTAAGGCAGATAAAGGCAATACCACAGTTGTAATACATAGATGCGACTACACTACCAAGATGTCAAACCTCCTTGTTGATGCTAATAATTATAAAATACTTAACCACACCCCCTTCTAGAAAATAATTAGAATGGTTTAAAAATTCATCTCTCACTCAACATTTGACGATGCTACAAATAAGTGCATTGTTCCTACCAAGGAGGTTGTCACCCAATCTACGATGCCCCCAAGATCCACAAACCCATGATCCCTATTAGACCCATTGTTGACACCATTGAATCCCTCATGTATAGGCTATCTTCTTTCCTTGAAAAGCTCATCTCTCCCCTCTTAGTTCATTCCAAATCCTTTGTAAAAAATTCCTCACAATTCATGGAATTCATTAAAGACAAAACAAATTGGATGACTATGACACTCTTGTTAGTTTTGATGTGGTATCTCTCTTCACCAAAGTTTTGATTTCAAACTCCATTGAAATAATTAGATGTAAGATTAATCATGAGGTGGCTGAATTGGTTGAATTACATGTAAGATCTACTTTTTTCACTTTCCAAGGCATTATCTATGCAAAATTTGATGGTGTTGCCATGGGTTTCCCGCCATCCATCATAGCCAACCTTTACATGGTGCATTTTGAAGAAACCACCCAGCTTTCTCTCTCTCTCAATACAAAGCACTATGTAGATGACACCAATGTTTTTTGGCCTCATGGACGCAAGAAACTTGAATAATTTCATGTTCATCTCAACAACATAGCTCATAGTATTTATTTCACCAAAGAGCTTGAAATGGACAACCAACTCTTATTTATTGATATTTTAATCATTAGGAAACATTATGGAACCCTAGGACATGGTGGTTTCTAAAAATTACCACACCAACCTTTACCTTCATTCTTCCTCTAATTGCCACCATTTCCAAAAAAATGGCATTCTCAAAACCTCAGCTATCAAGGCCCTTTGAATTTGTGATCCTAAGTATCTAGGCCAAGAGATTTTCCACCTTTATCATGTTATAAAATTAAATGGTTATAAGAGAAAAGACATAAATATAGCCTTTAATCAAGATAAATCTAGTTTTTGGTCCAAACCCAAGGGCCCTCCCCATCTAAACCCTCTTATTTTTTATAATAAAAGAAGCCAAAAAACAAGGGGGTTGTCCCATTGCAAAACCAAGGCCCACCAACAGAATAACAGGCCATCGACAACACAGTCAACACAACAAGTGCTGACAAGAAAAAAAAAAACTAAACAAACAAATCAAAAAGGATTTTGCCTAAATAGAGTGGGATAAACTCACACCATAAGAGAAGAAAGGTGAGACTCCTTTCTACGTCATCGGACAACCATCCAGGCAATACTATCCTTAGGCTCCCGAACAAAGGAGACTCCACTAGGGAAGTTGTCTACACAATGGAAGGGTGTTGTAGAGGCTGAGCAACATCAGCAGAAGCTTGGTGCATAATAGTGGCAAAAGTAGAGGGAGCAGATATGTTACCTCTAAACCCTCTTGTTACCTCTATCTCATATATTGAGGTTATCTCAAACAAAATATCAAAGATCCTCCAAATAAAGGGTCTTTCCTGCACATTCAAACTGATTTTACCATTGATATGTCTAATTCCCTCTATTTAAGACCCCCAATAGCTTATGTTCAACTCGAGAGTATACAAAGTGCTATACTCTTGTAGGTCACCATACAATGGTTAAATGGGTTGCTCCTTTAGCACCATAATTAAGGAGCATAATGCAGATATCTAACATTATCATGTATCAAAATCCACTTTAGTTGAGCATTCTTCCAAAACCAAGTACCACCTCTTCCTAGAAAGCACACAAATTCTATTGGTATTGTGTTGGGAGATTGTTGAATATTGAGGTGCAGTCATAAGGAGTCACTTATTTGGTTTTCATTGATGGAAACTAATTTAGTACAGTGAAACTAAGTGAGTACATTCATGAAATACTACAGGTGAAGTGAAGATACAATCGGTAAGAAGGTAATACTGACAATTGGATAAGTCCAGAAGATCGGTAGACAATGAGAGCATCACTTTGATGGTGAACATGGCAGAAGTGGAATTATGTGGAGCTGTCACAAATATAGAATCAACCAGTTTAGATTGAAATGTTGTTCCAACCACAACTCATTTGGTTGAGTGGTCAAAGAGTTTTTACTGTCATAGACATTAAGATAGGTAGAACACTTATATTCTTGAGTATCAGTCGCTAGATCATAGATCGGTGAGCGATAAAGTATCTACGATCATTTATAATGATATGATGACGTGGAATAAAGGCTATACATTCAATTTTTTGATATTTATGAGATTGATGCAAACATTAAAGATGGATTTGAGGTGTTGCATTGGAGAAGTCAAAATGTGTTTGACTACTTTGGAGATATAACTTGCAGATATTATCTTGACCTAACACGATCATGATAAATCATTTTATTCATTGAGATTATCATTTTGACACATGGAAATTTCATGGGAAAGTAATTTAAATATAATTTTTATGTCGGTGGAAGTTATTTATATATAGGGAACCACTCATATTGAAAAGTTGGCTAAGCGAGTTATAAGGTTTTTTGTGGGTGATGCAATTAGGGTTTTGTGATTTAAATTTGAGGATGTGATTAGAAAGATGAAAGGCAGGGAGAAGAGAGAAGTTATAGAGTGCATAGAACACATTAGATCTAACAAGAAATCAGTGCTACATCTAGATCACTAATCTTTTTGTTTCCTAATAGTTGCAGCAAGCAAAATCCCTTAACTGGGTGAACTCTAACAAGTTCCTTTTGTATATCCTTTAGCAAGGTAACTTCTTTATTAAGGTTTGAAATCCTCTAGCGAGGTAGACCATAGCTGATCTAATTGTACTCCTAAGAGTGTACTAGTCACTCCTAACAAGGTGAACCCTCAAAAATGGTATTTGTAGCTCCTAACAGGACAAACTCATTCATTGCAATATTGGGCTTGTGGGTGTCATCCCCATCGTGGATTTTTCCCTCTTACAAGGGTTTTCACATGAAAAATATATGTCTCATGTGTGATGAATTTTTTGATGCTTGATATTACTTTATTTTATGTACTTGCATCAGTTATATGCTTTGTAGTTTAGAAATTATTTCATATATTATTTAGATAAGTGGTTGAATTTTTTTACTATCTGTTTGGACTAATTGACCCCCTCCCCCTCCCCTCTCAGTACCTATTAATTCCACCAAATGCTAGCAAAAGAGGACAAACATTTCAGGATAAAACTAAAATAGGCCATAGAAATCAATAACCATCCTTCAAACCTAAATCGTGACGAAGAATGGGGCCTTAGTTACTCTTGCTATCCCTTTCTTTCAAACCGCATAATGTGCTCCTTCCCTTCCCTTTTATTCCCCTAACTTTTTTCCCCCCCTCCCCACCCTCCACCTTCCCCCCTTTTTCCCCTTTCT
>MU223895.1:4561-24178 GCA_018584345.1 Thuja plicata
GATACTCTTTTATTTTTAGCTAATTTATTCAAATTTGTTTTTCAATCATAAAAATTAAACTTCATAACAAAATTTATGCAAAAAAAATTTAACAAAAAGTTTAAACTCTCAAACAAAATTTTCACTTAATGTTTTCTACAATCGTTTAACCCTATTATTCATTTTAATAATATAAACATTATTCTATTTCCAATTCATTATTTTATTGCAATTAAAATTTGTTTCACCGTTTAAACAATATATTTAATTTTTTTAATTTTTAAAAATTTGTGCAATCTATCTGTTTATAATTCATGTTAAATTACTTTTTTAGACTCCCTATTGCATATTAAAAATTGTATTCCAAGTTATTTTAACTCATTATGTCAACTTTAATTCCTAAAATCAAATTAAATAATTCTAATTATCATGCTTGGAAGACACACATAACTTTTATTTTTCATTTTTGACACATTCTTGATGTTGTGACTAGTGCGGCTTCTATTCCTGCAACTACTGCTTCTAAGGCAGAAATTGATGCTTGGATTACTAAAAATGACGAGGCTTTAGGCCTAATCGGCATTTCCTTAAGCCTGGAACTATATGTTTTAATTGCTCATTGCACTGAAGCTCATGCAACTTGGGATATTCTCAAAAACACCTACGACAATCCCAATGAATCTCGAAAGATTCAACTCCAAGATCAATTCGAGGATCTCAGGTACAATGATTTCAAAACCATGGCTGATTTTTTACTTAAGTTTGATTTTATTCATAGTCAATTAATTGGTTTAGGAGTAACTTTAACTAATATTTTTAATTCATATTGTCTTGAAAAAATGTTTACCTAGACAATTCCAACAATTTATTAGTAATATTTACTCTCAATTAGCTATTCCTACTTTAGCAGCTCAATTAAATTATGTTGTCTTTAAATCTCTTTTACGTCAAGAAGACGCTAAGTTAATTCAATTTGGCACACTTAAAACTAATGAACATGCTTTCATGTCTAGATCAGATAAAAATAATTCTAATAACAACTATAGATCAAATAATAATCATCAGTAGATAATAATCATAATTCTCGGCATAACAATAGTCATAATCATAATCATTCTAATGGTTATCATAATAATCGAACCCATTGTACTTATTGTGGGAAAGATAGTCATGTGATTAACGCTTTCTTTAAGAAACAAAACCATGAGAATAATCAAAGTACTCAAAAGACTCATAATCATCACTCTCATGAAGCTTTTGTTGTATGTTATGGGATGTCTAATCCTCACTATGATAATTCTTCTATTTGGAATGAACCATATGATGATGGCTATTCTTGGGATAATCCCCTCAATGACTATCTTCCTCAAGAAACAAAATTAATTCAAAAGACTAATATTGTCTCTCCATGTGATGCATTCAAGTATGATGATTCTTATTTTGATGATATTTTAGAACAAGAAGATGATATTATTTCCGCATTTATTAATGTTACCTTGCCTTCTTTTGACTCTCCTAGTGGAGATATGTGTATTTATCAAAATGAATTTCATGATTATGGTACTAATCCTATGGTTTTTATGAAGGACAATAATTATGACTCTACTGGTGATAATGGTGATGATATTAACTCTACTCCTCTTGATTTGATTTATCCAATTGATGATTACATTATTGATTCTATGACTGATCCCTTTGATGATTCACAATCTGATTTTTCACTTACAGGTTTTACTGATTCAGATCTAGGAGATCCCAATGATGGGAGATCTACTAGTTTTTATTGCCTTATTGCAGGCTCATGTGTTATTTCTCTAGAAAGTACAAAATGTACACATGTAACAAAATAATCTCTAAGGAATCAAAGTCAAGATTTGGGCTCTCCTCTACAAGCATCTACACCTTTGTATTGTCAAAGTGCTCCTTCCTTAGCAAAGAATCACTTCATAAATGAACAAGTTGAAAAGATACATGAGTCCCTCATCTATTACAAGAGAAATGATCCAATTGTCGACATCTACATGAAGACTCTTTCTAAAGAGACATTTCAAAATTATTGTAAACATTTGGGTGTGATACCTATTGATCTAATCTCCCCAAATAAAGATTAAAAGGGGGGTGTTAGAAATTAATCTTTCCTTGGTGAACTATGCAATTAAAGGATAAACCAGGGTATCCTATATTGTTCTTGTCATCTAGTCCAAGTGGGAGGACATGTCACATTTTTGTATTTCCTTTAATAAGGAAATTAGATTTTCCTCCTTAAGAGTATTCTCACACTTGGCACACACTTAATATGAATGTAGTACTCATAAGATATAGGAGTTACATGCAAAATCTATCACTCATCTCTACTTAAGATATGATTCTCACACACATCAAGTTGGAAGTCTTCTCTCTTCTTCTCTCATTCTCATTCTTGCTCTCACAAAGATGTAATGAGATTCTTGCTCAAGCTCTCTCTTTTTCTCTAGGCTTTTTTCCTCATTCATATTATACTCATGAGGGGTTTTCTTAGTTTTACCCTTTCCAAAATATTGTGTCAGTGTGTTGAGCTTGGATCTTTTTAATGCTTTTGGTGATAGATCTTGAATCAACTTTCATTCATTGGTTTATGGTAAAAATCTTCCTTCTTGCTTCACTCTCTTGGATTATTTCCTTAATCTCTTTCCATTTTTCAGATTTTCTACCATATATACAATATGGTAATCTTCAATAACGTATCAGGTAGCCGATCCATATCGGATACCCGATACCTGTGCATACCGATTATCATTTTCACTTGCATTTTTTTCCAAAAAAGCATCAAGTTGTCGTATACACGATTCAAAATTGTGTATCTAATCTATCTGGGGTGATTTTCTTCTTTAATTCATGAGAGGTAAGTTGTTTTTATCATTTTTGTAATTTTTTTAGTTGATTTTTTAGTTTTTTGGTTAAATATAAGGTTTCCAAATTAAAATTATTTATCTGGTGTGAAATTATTTTAATATATGAATTTATAATTTAGTCAGGTATGACAGACACAAATAAAAATCTTGTCGTTGAAAACCCACCTCACAAAACATTCAGCCTGAAAAACCCACCCCCTCCNCCCCCCCCCCAAAAAAAAAACACTCAACCTAAAAACCCTCTAGTTATGAACACTTGGCCTCTAGAGGACCTCATAGGCGATAATTTGAATCAGTTGAGGGGTATTCGAAATATTTATGGTAATATCTCTACTTACACCCAATGTTAACCATATTGAACTTTTCTAATTGAAGATATGGAGATGCTTGCCATATAGCATAATGTTGTACTTCAATGGTGAGAAACCATGCATACCCAGTTTGATAATGGGATTGATTATGATGGGCTGAAGGCCCTTGACATCACAAAAGATCAAATAGCTTCCCTATTTGTGAATACAAAAGTTAGATTAAACGTTTATCCCAAAAAGTGAAAGTTGTCTATCAAATGGTGCATGAATGATGCTATGCAGGAAACATTCTAGGATCATTGGTGGATGGTCTTTGATAAACCACTAACAAAAATATGAAGGTCCCTTTATGTCTTCTTAAAAAAAATATTCTGAATTTGTGCTCGGTTACAAAGTTAACTATTGGAATATGAGATCAAACATGGGCATAGGCAGAGGCACTCCAGAGAATAGACCAGGGGCACATCAAGTAAAACATGGGCCTTATGTCCCCCCTCCAACATTACCCCCTAGTCTAGTGCAAAATCTAAATATTATTGTAGAGGATGGCTCACAAACCATTAGGGTGATTCACACCTTGAGCGGGCATTTGATTAGGCACACTACGTCATTGTTGCAGCCTCGTGTTAATGATGTTGGTGCTTCAAAATCTTCTTCGTGTGCACATGTTTGTATGCCCCATACTTGTATTATGTGAAATAATTTATACTTAGGTCCCCTTGATGATTTTTTCTATGATCATATGGATGCGTTCATATATTCTTAGGGGTCAGAAAAGGGCATAAGGGGTCCTAGTACACATTAATATGTCATAGCACCCCTTAGGACCCCTAATATTTATTCTTAGTGGTCCCAAAGCATACTAAGGGATCATAAGATGCATTAATCTATCCTAAGACCCCTTATGACCCCTTGTGACCCTTTAGAACTCCGATGAATATATCACAGGGGTCTTAAGTGGTAATAAGGGGTCCTATGACACATTAATATGTCTTGTGACCCCTTATGACCCCTTAAGACCATTTAAGACCCCTAATAATATATCTTAGGGGTTATAAGGGGTCCTAGGATACATTAATGTGTCTTAGGACCCCTTATGACCCCTCAGGGCCCTTTAGGACCCATAAGAATACATCTTAGGGTCCTAAAGGGTTCTAAGGGATCATAAGGGGTCCTAGGATAGATTAATGTGTCCTAGGACCCCTTAAGACCCTTTAGGAACCCTAAGATGTATTATTGGGGGACCTAAAGGGTGCTAAGAGGTCATAAGGGGTCCTAGGATACATTAATCTTTCCTAGGACTCCTTATGACCCCATAGAAGCCTTTAGGAACCCTAAGATGTATTCTATCCTAGGACCCCTTAGGATCCATACTAATATATCTTAGGTGCCCTAAGGGGTCATAAGGAGTCTTAATGGGTCCTAGGACCCCTTGTTACCTCTCAGGACCCCTAAAAATACATCTTAGGGGTCATAAGGGGTCCTAGGAGGACACATTAATGTGTCATAGGACCCCTAAGATGTATTCTTAGAGGTCCTAAATGATCCTAAGGGTTCATAAGGGGTCCTAGAACACATTAATGTATCAATGACCCCTTAAGACCCTTTAGGACCACTAAGAATACATCTTAGTGGTCCTAAAGGATCGTAAAGGGTCCTATAACACATTAATATGTCCTAGCACCCCTTGTGACCCCTTACAATGCCTAAGAATAAATTTTATGGGTCCTAAGGGGTTAAAAGGGGTCATCAGGGGTCCTAGGACCCCTTTATGAATAAATTTTATGGGTCCTAAGGGGTTAAAAGGGGTCATCAGGGGTCCTAGGACCCCTTTATGACTCCTTAGGACCCTTTAGGACCGCTATGATGTATTCTTAGGGGTCCTAAATGGTCCTAAGGGGTCTTAAGGGGTCCTAAGACACATTAATGTGTCCTAGGAGCTGTTATGACCCTCATGACCCTTTAGGGCCCCTAAGCATACTTCTTAGGGGTCTTAAGGGGTCCTATGATACACTAATCTATCCTAGGATCCATTATGACGCCTTAGATGTATTATTAGGGGTGCTAAAGGGTCCTAAGGGGCCATAAGGTGTCCTAGGACATATTAATGTGTCATATGACCCTTTAAAATCCCTTGGGACCCCCAAGAAGTATTCTTAGGGGTCCTAAAGGGTCCTAAGCGGTCATAATGGATCTTAGGACACATTAAATTGTCCTAAGAACCCTTATAACCCCTGAGGATCCTTTAGGAACCCTAAGATGCATTATGAAGGGTTCTAAGTGGTCTTAAGTTTTCCTAGGACCCCTTATGATGCCTTAGAACCCCTAAGAATACATCTTGAGAGAGAGAGAGAGAGAGAGAGAGACCCAATGTCAGAAACTTTTAAAAAAAGACTTTTTATATATATTATATCATACATATTATATAATATATATTAGTATTATTTATTAAATAATACATAATATTATATATATATATATCATTTAATATTATAATATTATAATATTTCGTATTATAATATTATATTATATTATATAGCATATATTACATATATAGTATAATATTATAATTTATTATATTTTTATCATATATATATATATATATATATTCAAACGTATCAGGTATCTGATAGTTATCACATACCTAATACTTATCGGGTACCCGATATGTATTAGATACCCGAAACCTCTGACACACCTAGGATTTGCCTTGGGTTTTGGCTTTGGGATGCCAAATAGTATAGGGTCAAGCCAAAAAAATGTGTTTTCCATATTTATCCGATCTCCAGACTTCAACAATGTAGCTGATGACTTTTTTTTCACTCGAATTTGATGAAATGAAAAGGGTTTCCTAAGGAGATTATCAACTTTCCATCAATATAATTGCTGTCAAATTTTGAGTTAAATAAGTAATTTTTATTTATTTTTTAATTGAGTTACTTTTAAATTCCTCATTCATAGACTGATTTAAAAGCAACTATAACTTTCAAACAGTATAACATTTTTGAAATCTGAAGCATCTGTCACATTCTATGCTTCAACTACTACACGAAAAAAAATTCAATTTGATGAAGTTTAGACTAACTTAAGGTGGTTAGACACGAGAGATTTTATATTCTAAAAAATATTTAGCAGAAAAATCATAATTAATTATTTACTTGAAAAAAAAAATTTTTAAAATATATGCGTCACATTCGTACATGAGTCTACTACTTATATCTAGAATCTTGTAAAAAATAGTATCATTTGATTGTGTTTAAGGTGATCAGACATACACCTACTTCTTATATTTTTCTTGAAATTTTTTACTACTACATTGAAATTTGAAATTTTCACCATATAGAATTTTTTTTTCAAAAAAAAGGTTACTAGCTTAAAAAACACATTCAATTTTTTTGCAAATTCTCTTCTTACATATTTTTTATATAAGATTGATAACTAGTTCAAATTTTTACGTCAACTTGCCTAACCCTGGTTTTCTAAATTTTCATTGTCACTTAAGGGCCTAGTTTGCCATACCATGGTCCTGCACATACCCAACAACTTCCCACTACCACCATCTGAAGTTTCAGGATTGAATGGAACACCATATACCTCTTAAAAAAAGCCCCAATTAGACTCTAATACTTTGGCCACCATCTTTGCTCAAAGGACCCTAGCACATAATCTTTAAACAAAAGTCTAAATCATCGATACTAAATAAAGGAGTAGAAAGGAGAAAAGAAACTAATACTAATGATGGACCGATTCTACCATCTCATAAAACAACAAAAAAAATGATTTTCATGATTTAATATTCTACCCAGGAGTAGATGACTGGTTGAATACCAAGGAGTAGATGAGTGGTTGCATACCAGCATCTTCGGGCTACATGGTAGAATTAACAATGGATTTTGTATCCTTGCCCTTTTAAGCTTCTTCAAGTTTTCTCTTACAACAATCTTCAAGGGCTATGATTCAAAAATGTTTTCAGCTACTAAACAATCCTATGGATGAATAATGTGGATATTTTATACAAAGATTAAGCAAAGGAAATCATATGCAATGTGTTCTAAATATTGCTTTATATTAGTAATGGTGAAATAAAGAGATCCCTTGAGACAAAATACAAACCTATCAAAGGGCTAGAGAAAAATATTCAACTGCACAGTTTCTTGTACATCATACACAAGCTAAAAGATTGTTATGTAAACTAGATCAAATTCTGCAAATTCAAATCTCAAAAAATAAAAATCACTATGTCAAGGGTAGAGAGTAAATTTGTAAAGAGTAAGATGTACAAGTTGAAATAAGATGAGAATGTTCAAATGTTATCTTGTAGTTCTCATGTTATAAATTATTGCATATGATGTTTTAGCAGTTCCATGGTAGGAACTTGTGTTTCATAAACTCATGAGGTTCGAAGATAATAAATAAATAAGGTAGCAAGGCTATTGTCACTATCATAAAAGTTGGTTTTCTTTCAATTTTGGGGTTTCCAGAATTAAAATTTGAGGTTTCTTTGAGTTTGTTCAAGTTTGATTTCAATTTGTCACCATATTTTCTTCTCTACAAGAAAAGTTCAATTGTATTGAAAAAAAACCAAGTATTTAATGAATTTGTTGATTCTTGAATTTTAATTGAAAAGTTTATGGATCAATTTTGGTTTCAAAATGGTTTGACTCTTGTGGACTTGCAAAAAAATTTGCATGAAAGAGAAAACAAGAACTCAAAAGGTAGCCATTAATGAGTAAAATGCAAGAGTGACTTCACTTAAGGCCCACATAAAATGCATCATGTAAAATCACTGATAGTTGGGACAAACAAGAACATTTGGGTAGACAACAAGTTCAAATGGTGCAAGAACAGTCTTTGAGGTAACTCGGTTAAAGTACTTGATGAAAATTTTGGAATTGGTGAAGAAGAAAAAATTGATGAGGAAGATTTCTTGAAAGAACCAAATTAGGGTAAAGAAAAGAAGATAAATCTATCTAAATTATAAATTAAATCAAACCACTTAAAATACATTTTAGTACCCATACAGTAATTAAGGCACAAAGAATTAACTCTTCATGCCTTAAAATGGAGGGTCATGCCCTTGTATAGGGAGCAAACTCTATTTCAAAATGTGAAAAGAGAAACAATACTATTATTAAATAATGGGAGGTATTTAACAAATTAATCTAGAGAAATATAAAGTGATACTCATAATTGCCAATGAATAGAATATTTAAATGATTCATAACTATGCAAAAATAAAAAAAAGGACTCAAAAATATAGAACTCTATGACTTGACATTTATGGCAATACACAACAAGAGCTACATTCAATATTCAATAATCTTCATGTTGCTATTTATCAAGAGAATGAAAGGAAATACTGGTTCACTTTCATCTAACCCACAGTGGGTTACAATGTCACTTCCAGTAGCCATGTCATATGTAGAAGCTTCCACATCTAAAACTATTTTAATAAAGTTGTGCACCAATAAAATCTAAGTTAGCCCACTCTAGACTCAAAAAGTTAGATCCCAATTCCTTATTGTCCTCTCATCATAATCAAGTTTCTTATGTGACAAGAGATCCCAATAAACTAATGAGAAGTTGGGAGTTGAGGTCCCAAATGGATTGCAACCCTTCAGCCCCCTTGGGTTCATTCGAGGTCCATTCAAGCACCTGGAATTCCCCATGGAACCTTCACACTACGGATTTTCCACTCTTTTGTTTATAGGATCTTTTAAATAAATATTTAATTTTCTGTTTTCTTTGGCCAACCCTTGGGTTCAAGGTCTCACTCAAGGTCCCAATGAACCTAGACTGCCCAAGTAGGGTCGTGGATGAAGGTTAGTATTCCAAATAAAAAGCTAAAAATAAGGGTTAATTGGAAAGTAAAGAAAACTAACGTTGTTCAAAAATAGGATTAACAAGGAATTGTAAGATAGATGGACATTTACATTTAAAGCGTTGGAAGCTTTATCCAAAACTGCATCTAAAATATTAGAATAAGGGAGAATAAAAAAAATTCATGCCAACCATTCAAGATGATGATATTAAATATAGAATAATTAGGATACATATGAAAAACTTTGATGCATTGCTACTAAGGAGAAAAATGAACTTGAGAAATGAACAAACCTTTTAATTTGAAGTTACATAGAAATAAGATTAGATAAAATGCATTAATATACCCCATTTCACAATGTATTGTGATTTCAAGAAATTTAGTTTGAGAGCTTGGTCTGAAAACACACGGACATCTACTACCATAGTCATTGGGATGGGTTGAAGGAGGAGTAAAAATACAAGTAATAGAAAGGTGCAAGGTTAGATTTGAAAATAATACATAGATGAGATTGAAGCAAATTTAATTCCGTTTAATGATTCTTGGTGGTTGTTATCTTTATGTTAGGAACACTATTTTTATTGAGAAGAGCTAACAAATACATATACCAATTATGAAAATGATGATATTAAGACCATTATCCCAGGCACCAAAGCAAGGTTAAAGTAGCTACGATTATTTATATTCAAGAAATTGAAAAAAAAAAAAAATTTGATGAATAGTGCCTTTCCTATTAAGTTAATATAAAAGTTACATATTCACTAAAAAGGGGCCTAATTTATTCAAGAAACCACACAATTTTGTTTCGTTTGCTTAATTTAAAATGACAGAGAAAGGATTTGGTACCATGGCCAACTCTAAATTGAAAGGCTCATATGAAGTCTTATGATCTTTGTAATAAGTATCTATACAGCCTAAAAGGTTTCCACTAAGAAGGGAGGTGTGGCATGAGATTCAAATACTACCATAATCTTTTCTATCTATCACCGGATTGCATTGAAAATTACTAGTAAAGAGTAATGTCCTAGAACTTCGCCTTGTGGGTCATCCATAGTGCTGGTATGAAATAAATTATAAGTATATGAAGAATGAAAGATAAGGCCTTTGATGAATAGTGCCTTTCATTCTTCATTCTTCATATACTTATAATTATAATTCTTCAAACAACTAGAGCTTACTAAGTATTTTATTATTAGATCTTAAGTTTGGTTTTAATTTGGTGAAAATGAAAGAAGAAAAATCTAAGAAGGCTGCTTTCAAAACAGCGCAATGCATATACATGATGAGATAGAGTTTGTATTGGTTTTAGTAATGTTAAACTAATTTATATTCCAAATCACTTATTAATCCTCCTTGCTCAACAATTATAAGTATATGAAGAATGTCATATAAATGTCATAGGAAAAAATTATCACAGATAAGGCCTAAATATATTTATTGTCTGCAATCTCACTAACAATGAAGTTTCATGTGTTGGCATCCTGAACTGATAGTTTGGACTTGGACATCTTGAGAATATAGACAAATTCATTCACCTTTGCAAGAAATGAATCTAGGCACTCCAACAGAAACAACATGCTAATTTGAAATTTTTGTGCACCCACTTTACAACTGCATGCCAACTCCAAACTTTGAATTTTGAAACCACTGGTACACATGGTCATTGTCTATGGGGAGGAATCTTCCTCCCCACAGCTAGACCCCACCCAATACTCATGTCGGATCACATGAGTTGCATGGATTCTCTGTGGAAATTTTCGGGAATTCCTTTGCCTATAGGTAGTGAGGATAAGGATGACAAGAATAGAGTTTCTTGTAGAAAAACACCATCTACCTCATCAGAAAAGGTTGTCAGTCAGAAGGATGCAAAAATGCAAAAAAAAGGAGGGCAAGAATGGGTATTATTGCAACAAAATACCCTGTGCCTTTTCAAAAAAATTCATCGGTCAGAAGGTTGTGGAAGAGGGAAAAAATGATGCAAAACCCAATTGGAAGGGGGCCCTTGTTGGACCCACAACCACTACCCTGGAATTGATGTTAGTAGACTTCATTCAAACTAAGGAACAAATGGAAATCTTCCATCATGATAATCTCAAGGACAAGATTGCATCATCTCTGCATCTTGCACTAGTTGGGAGATTCTTCTCCTTCCGCCTGTCCATTGATATGGTAAGGCGATGGGCGGTGGCAAGATGGAGGTTAAAAGGGAGTGTCGACATCTCTACTATGTCGTGAGGTCTCTATCTGTTTAATTTTACTGTTGAAGAAGAGTGGGTCTTTGTCCTCTCTGGTTCTTGGGCATACAACAAGCATGTTCTAACACTCTCCAAATGGAGACCTAGTTTTGAACCCTCTCCAGAGCTCAACCAAATGACCCCATTTTGGGCTAGGTTGTCAAACCTCCCACACAATTTTTTGGATGAGAAGATATTTTGATGGGTCGGGAATTCTTTTGGCCACTATGTTACTAAAGAATTTGTCATGCTAGCTAAATATAGGTTAGTCTATGCATGTTTTTGTGTTAATGTTCCATTAACAAAACTCTTCCTAATTTTGTGACCCTCAAGTCAAAATGGGGAAAATGGACTCAACCCCTTGTGTATGAAAATGCCATGATTTACTGCCAAAGTGTGCTAAGCAAGGGCACACAATTGCAAATTGAAAAGCCCCAATGCCTAATGAGCCCAAGATTAAAAAGAAGTCCCCCCTATATCCTTTAGTTTTGAGAAATAGAAAAGCCCAAGTTTCCTTACTCACAAGACCTCTGGTTCAGAAGATTAAAAAAAACCCTTGTCTGGATGTGGAAGGTTACCCTTTCCTAGAAGGGCTTCTTGACCTAAAGAAAACCCCAGTTGATCCCAATAAAAAAGTGAACCTAGATCCTATAAACCCTTCTAAAGGATTTGAGTATGGTGAAATCCCCACTATGGAAAAAAAAAAATTATCCCCAAAACTAGTTACCACCTCCTCAGTGTGTGTGACTGAGAATCAAAAAAATTGTCCCCTCAAGGTGATAAGAGCTTGAAAAAAGTTGGTGCCAAGAGTAAAACCAAAACCCAAAAGCTTCTAGATGAGAAAGAAACCTCGGGTATATTGAAGCAATTGAATATGGATTTGTTTATTCCCCACCTCAATCACCCTATTAATGTTATGATTCTGGAGGAGATAGCCAAGTCGGTAATCATGACTTCTGCTAGAAAGCTTACGCCCTCCTATAAAACCCCAAAGGATAATGAGGAATGGCAGATTCAAAAGAAGAAAATCAATACAAAAATTTTTGATGTGGGTACAAACAGAAAAGTTGGAAGATCATCTAACAGGGTGCATAGGCAGAAAGCCATGACTAAGGATATTGCTAGTGTTCAACAAATGACCCTAGATGGTAACACCCAGGTTAAGAAATGAAGTTTGTTTCATGTAACATTAGGGGTCTAAATAGCCCCAAAAATTAGTTTTCTATTATGTAATATATTCTTGATTTGAAATTTGATATATGTTTTTTGCAAGAAGTTAAAATGACTTACGAAAAGTTTTCCATGATTGTTGATAAAATTTGGTCGAGTGATGCTTTTTATTATGTGGAATCTATGGGTGATTCTCGAAGAATTTCTACCATTTGGAACCCAAATAAGATTCAAGGTGATATTTAATTTTTTTTCTCGAAACTACTTGGCTGTGACCTTCAAGCTTGGTGATTGTAGTTGGCATTTGTTCAACATTTATGCCCCAATACTAGGGATGTTAGGAAATTGGTGTGGGATGAAGTCACTAATTGTACTATGAAATATCAAAATTATCTCTACATGATTTTTGGGGACGTTAACACACCTCTATTCCCTTCTAAAAAAAGTGGTGGCCTCCTGGACTACACGCATGGGGGATTTGGCTAACTTCATCAGTGTGAGAGGTCTCTTTGATATGGATCTCCAAGGTATTGCCTTTACCTAGTCAAACAAAAGGAAAGGTAACCATCTTATCCAAGTCAGGATTGATATATTCTTAGTCTCCTCCAAATGGTACATTGGTTACAAAGCCTCCCTCAAGGAACTTCCAAGGAAAACTTTTGATCATAGTCATCTTCTCCTTCATTGGGCTAACAAACCTCACTCTTGTCCACTCCCTTTCTGATATGAAATTATGAGGACTTCTTACCTAGACTTTAGAGATCATGTGAGAAGATGGTAGGCTAATCTGCTTTAGGGAACTACTATGTCCAGTATCTCAAAGAAGTTGGATCTCATCCAAAGAGAGTTGAAGGGATGGAATAAATCCACCTTTAAAGATATCTTCAAGAGGAAAAAGGATCTATGTTCTGAGATGGATCATATCCAAAACCTTATGAATGTTAGCAACCCTTCTCAATGCCTCCAATTATAGGAAGAGCACTATGGGAAAAAAATGGAAGGAAAATCTGGCTAAGGAGGAAATATATTGGAATCAAAGGTCGAGAATTCAATGGTTGAAAGAAGGAGATAGGAGTTCTACCTTTTTCTACCGCACTACTAACAAGCATAAAAGGAGAAACACATTTAAAATCTTAATTGATGAGAATGCAAGGAAAGAGATCATTGATGATACCCAAATTGGTCAAACTTTTTCCAATTTCTTCATCCAAATGTATTCGGAAAGTGGTGGGAGGGGTAATGAAGAGTTGCAAGATAGACTCCTGAGCCACCTCCCAACTACGTACTATTGGGGATGACAATAAAAAACATATTATGTCACTTGTTTCTATAGAGGAGGTACGTTATTCTCTTTTTTCTATTGGGGGCTATAAGATCCTAGGTCCTGATGGGTTCCCTCCTTCCTTTTTCCAAGATTTTTGTGACATTGTGAGTTTTGATGTTACTAGGGAAGTGAATGATTTCTTTAGAACTAGAAAACTACTAAAGAAGCTAAATAAAACTTACATTATCCTTTCTCTAAAATCTTAGGACCTGAAGAGTATGTCTCATTTCAGACCTATAAACTTATGTAATACCATTTATAAGATTCTCTCGAAGGTGTTGGTGAATAAGATCAAGTCGTTTCTTACCAAGTTAATCAACCCTACTCAAAAAGGATTTGTGTTGGGTTGGAAAATCCTTGATGCTACCATTGCCACTCATGAAATCATTCACTAGATGGACAAAATCAAAGTTCTAGGTATGGCTTTTAAACTTGACATCTATAAATCTTATGATAGAGTTAATTGACATTTTCTATACAAGACTCTCTTAAAAATTGGCTTCACCTCAAAAAAATTTGATATGATTAAGGAATGGGCAGAGACAGTGCACTTCTCAATTCTGGTTAATGGGGTTCCTTGGGGATTCTTTAAAGCTGAGAAATATCTTAGGAAGGAGAAACCTCTCTCCCCATATCTCTTTATCATGATTGCAGACGTTTTGGGCAGGAATTTTGTGAACCTAGTCGCTAATGGAAGAATACAGGGAATAAAGGTGGCCTCCACCATCCCCCCCCTCTCTGTGTTACATTAAAAAATTTGGATGAAACTTTTCAATTTGTAAAATCCTTTGTGACTAAGGCTAAACAATGGAAGAGCCCTTTATCTAATTATGCTACAGCATCAGGTCAATGTATCAACTACACTAAAATAAACTTCTATTTCTTTAACACTCTTGTTGATTTTTAGTCTAAGATTCTTAACATCCTAGGCTATCCATCAGCTATCCTACCTGAGACTTACTTGGGCCGTCCTCTTACTATGAGAGATGTGACCTTGACCTTTTGGAATACCATCCTTGAAAGAATTCAAAAAAAATAGGTTGGATGAAAAGGAAAATTCCTAATTAGTGTTGGGAAGCTCCAACTCCTTTCTACCTCCTTCTAGGGTATCCCAATTTACTTCCTCTCTCTATTCAAAATATATGGATCTATGGCAGAAAAAGTTGAGAAGATTCATAGAACCTTCCTTTGGACTAACATGGAAGAGAAGAAGCACCTATCCTTGCTAAATTGGGACTTTGTGTACTTGTCAAATATTATGGGAGGTTTAAGAATCAGAAAGATAAACACCTTGAACAAATATTTAATTGCCAAAATTAGGTGGAATCTAGCTAAAGGTGTTGCAGATTGGTGTAAAATCATTCGGGCCAAGTACTTGGAATGGGAACACTTCTATAACAATATGAACTCAAATGGCCTTCTGACTGGATCCAAGATATGGAACAACATTCTCAAATACATGCCCATCATTAGAGAAGGATTAAAGTGGAAAATGGGGAATGGAAAACAGGTTAGGTTTTGGGAGGATAATTGGATTGAGTAAAAATTTTTGGCTGAAAGTCATTTATGTCAACTATTGAACACCCTGAAACAAATTATATTAATCTAGGAGGAATAAAATGGAAAAGCACCTTTCTGTTCTTTAATGACCATCTCGACCTCATGCCTAAATCTCTGGAACTTCAAGCCCTCTTTCACAATTTGAGAATTATGCTGCCAAATTATGATGATAGCTTTATTTGGAGGGAGACCCAATGTGGGGAATTCACTGTCAAGTCTAACTACATGCAATTATTGGAATTTAATGGAGACAGTGACTGCTGGAAAAAAGTTTGGAATCCGAAGCTAATACCCAAAATTAATTCCTTTTTGTGGTTACTAATGCATGGTAAAGTGGTGACACAAGATAATCTAAGGAGGAAAGTATTTCAACTACCCAATAGATGTATTCTCTATAAAATGGAGGAGGAAACCATCAACCACCTCTTCATCCACTCCCCTTTTTCTGTGCACATATAGAATACGATCCTCCAAATATTTAACCTCCAGTGGGTATTTCAGATGCATATACACCAATGGGTATTTCAGATACGTATACACTAGTTTCTCATTGGTTGGCCTCCACCTTCATTCCATCCCCTGATTAAAAAAATTTGGAGACAAATTCCTCCCCACATAAATTAGAGTATCTGGAAGGAAGAAACAACCAAATTTTTAGAGATTCAGAAAGCCCCCTGGACAATGTCTTCAACAACTGTTGTAAGATGATTATGGAAAATATCTCCATTACTAAGTGGAAAACTCCTAGTAACCCTGCCATTAGAGATGACTATTAGATTGTTGACCAATGGAAACTCCCCCTAGAGTTCAAATCCTTCAACAACACCAGAGTTCAAAGCTGAATGTTGGCGGATAAAAATGTTTGGAAAGCGGGAGGAGGAGTTATAAAAGATCACTATGGTCAACTTATTGTTGCTTACTCTGGCAGATTGAAGAATCATACTATTAACCAAGCGGGGGGTATGACTCTCTTATAGGGACTTAAATTCACCCTTGCTATTGACATCAGACGCTTGGAAATTGAAGGTGACTCTAAATTAATAGTGGTAGGAGTGTTGCGAGATGGAAGGTTGAAATGATCTTGAAAGTCATTATATTGCTTCTGGTCAATTTAGACAACCTCACCATTCAAGATACTTACAGAAAGGGGAATGCATCTGCAGATTCTATGGTTTCTTATGGTATGTCGCAGGAAGGATTACGATGTTGGAGAAGTGTTGATATTCTACCAATGACTACCAAGGATATACTTGAGAAGGAAACAACTAAGAACCAAGTTAGCAATGATTAATTATTATATTAATTATACCCTTGATATGATAATGGGAATGAGGTTTGTCTTAAGTTTACTTTAAAATTTGAGTTTGAAATTGGAGCCCATTAATAGTTAGATGGGGTATCCACATGGTGGGATCATGCCTAGTCATAATAACTATTTCCAAAATAACTCACACTGGTTGAGAAATGGTTCCACATATTCACCAAGTACCAATATTGGGAAAGGTTATATATATTATTTATTCATCCAGGCAGATTTCATTGGATTTGATTTTGGAAAATTCTTTTTTAACATCATTAATATATGGATTCCTGAAGACTTGCATGGATGAAATATCCATCAATTTTGGTGGGATCTTTTAAACATGCATTGAAATAATTATAGTGTCTATTGCTCTGGTTTATTGTGAAGTTTTGTGGGTTTTCTTCTAGACATTTCCATCGACATTTTTTGGCTCTGCAATTCCGTCTTTTTGGATTCTTTTATTCTTGCTACGCCAGCAGAGGAAGATAAGGGTGGAAAAAGACTCCAAATTGAAATTGATAAGCCAGAGGATTTAAAATTGAATCTCATTCTCAGGTTTGTGTGTACTAAGAATGGTATCAATAAATTCATGGAGAGTATGATTGGATTTGACGAAAGAATCTCTAAGCAATTTTTTGCTTCATGGGAAAATAGAAGAGTCATTGTTGGTAGTACCCCCTTTGAGTTAAATGAGGAGGTCATATCCCAGGAGACATGCCTCTCTATGGAAGGAAGGAAGTGGAAGAAATAGAGTATAATTTTAGGCACCACAAGCCTTAATCAGTTCTTCCACAGAAATGAGAAGATGGTCAAACTATGTGATAGATTTAACTGTGAAGAGATATCACAACCTTGGGATTAGGTGTGCTATGCAATCATGAAATATTTTACCTGTGAGGGTCATTATGGAGTTTACTATTACTATCACCTTTCATTTCTCAATCATCTTAGGAATAGGGACCTTGTTTTCATCCATTTTTCCTTCTGCATTCTATGGACGCCAATGTTAAAGATGTTGTTGACACTAATAGATTTGAGGTCAATTTTTGACCTTTATTTTTTACCACAGACCATTTTGGCTTGTGATATTCTTTTTTTTTGGTTTATGTCTCAATTTGGTCTAAATTTTAACTCTAGTTAAATTTATTGTGGAAATTTTGACCAAATCAGGATATAAACAAAAAACAAAAAACAAATGAACTCACTTCATTTTATTTTAGGCGCGGGCGGGAGGAAGGTTTAAACAAAGTCATTTTGCAATAGATGGCCGAGTTGTGAAAATTGAAACTCATTGTTTACCGAAGCGTTCGCGGGCGGGAGGAGGGATCGACTGTGCATCTAATATTGTTATTGTAAGTCATTGTTTGCTTGAAATTATTTTCTACATTGTGTATTTCAAGTTCTTTCTCTGCTATTTTAGATAGATTTTTTTATTCTCTGCAGATCGATTAGGGTTATTTTTATAGTTTCTGCCCTGGCATTATCCATCCCATTTGATACCTTCCTCCATGTGTAGTCTTCAATTCTATCGCCTTCTTATGATCTTCTTTGTCACCTCCCCCAATTGTTGTAGCTCTAGATTTGATGGGATATGTTGATGTAATGGGGGAAATCAGGAGAATGGACTATGAGTGTCGACTCAGTAACATCACCCATCAAACACAACTCCCAACAACAATTACTCCCATTGACTAGTCTATGCATGCGGAAGTGTTAATACTCAGAAAATTTGTACAGTGGTAACAAAAAAGAGTCGAGCTACTAATCAAAGATGAGAGGATTATGATAGGGAAAAGTGAGGAGACCCTAAATGATGGACATAGACTGAAATCAAGAGCCAAATGCACTAATAATTGGAAGTATAGTCATGTTAAATCCATGCAATAGATTTTGGCACTCAATGAAGATAGAAAGAGATTTCATAATGGAGAGAGGGAAGGTTCAAGGTATATGTGTATCCACCTAGTGCAAACATAGCCATCATCTGATGACTTCCCTTTTATGCATAATTTTAGTATTTATAAGATATTACAATATTTCCTTATCAAGACAGATGGAAAGAGCTGTCGATATTCTAGAATATAGATGCACAATATTGATGTCTCGTGAATTCCCCTTAGCAATAAGACCCTATTCTTCCTTTATTTTTGCAAGCTTTCTGACCAATCAGACCCTTTCTATTTCAACATAAATCTTCCCAATAGAGACATTATTCAATGTTTTGATGAGCTCAATTTGTGTATCCCTGTCATGTGTTTCATTAAAATACTAAATTTCTCTTTGGACCATGATAATAGCTTCCTACTTCTGCTCACTGCTAGCATAGAGCTTCATGACCAAATGCACATGTGCCCCTTCAAAGACAGCCTTGAGTGCTATGGTAATGCCTAGAGAGGTTGGTCATGATCTCAATCTATAATTTGACACTCTTAGTATCCTCCATAGTCACCGATATGTTTTTTGCAATAGACTTACAAGCCATAAACTCCTATGTCCCCTTATCTATGTAATACATGATTTTACCACACCGCATTTTGTGCTTCTCTCACATATCTTGTAATAAATCTGTTAGTACTACAATGATTTTCTTTATTCACAAACAACGTCATCTTAATTTGAGAATAAACCAATGATAAAATGATGAATTGTGACCATCTACAACTTCAAACACTTTGCGGTATCAATAAACTCTCAGTTTCTATCACAAACCTCCCTTTTAGATATTGTGTAATACTCAAGTGATTACAAATATTTTTTTGTAGGGTTTGTTATGTCTAGTGATAAAAATGTAAATCAAAATAAATCAAAATGTTCTTAAGTATTAGATGAGCCAATTGATGCCTACTTATCTCCAATCCTCACTCATACACCTCAATATATGGTATTTTCCAATGTAGTTTTGGTACCTTAAACTCGATGGAATGTATCACACCTAGGAAGAGGTCTCAAGGATTGCAATGGATGAAAGATATGTGCCACATCAATTTTTGAAAAAACTTTAGAAAACTTTGAAGAAAATTGAAC
>MU223895.1:33363-45312 GCA_018584345.1 Thuja plicata
CATATTTTATGAGTGTCTTCTTCTAGCTCTATAAGTTGTTCTTTTAGAAATTTATAAGCTCTCAACTTGGGTGAGAAGCTTTTTGCATATTTCTCCATGACTTCTTTGATTTCTTCTCTCATTGATTAAGGAATAAGAGAAACCAATACTCTTTCTCTTATCCTCTTCTCCTCATGGAGTACATAAGTGAATCTAGAAGAAATATTATCTAATAGTTCTTGTGGAACATCACGTGTAGTGAAGTGCAGTGGGACATAATAGTGTTTGCACATCTTAGTAATAAGTGCATCTTCAATCTTATTATGTTCTACTATATCCCACCTTAACCATTTCCTAATTTTAGGATGTCCAACAAATGTAGCTTCAGAAATAGACTTACATATTTCATCGATGTCCTCAACTGGTGATGAAATCTTTGTTGTTTCCTTTACAAGTTTTATAGTGTCAGGTTCATCCATAGCTGATTCCTCTAAGTCTTTATCATTCTAAACATATTTCCTCCTTTTGGCAAGTGCCCTAGCTGGTTGTTTTTCTTTTTGAGGTCTAGGTTTCCTCTTGTACACCTTCCCTTTTACCATGGGAGAAGGAATAGTATCTTATGTTGTTTGGCTCCTTGTTCTAGACTTTTTAGGTGGAGGAGGAGGTGGTGAATCAGACTTCTCTTCCTTTGATTCATTTGTCTCTGTTGTATTATCAATGGGAAGATGGTCCTCGGTGTCTTCCTCCTTACTTTGTTGTTCCTCCTTACCTTCTTCATCTTCTTCTCCATCAGAAGATATTTTCAGGTTCTTTTTCAGATTCTTTGCAATTCTTTTTGACTGCTTTACAGCCTTCTTGACAACAAGATTTGATTTAATCTTTAGCTTGGCTTCCTCATAGGTACCAAATCTCAGTTGTTTGTTGTCAATGGGTTCATTTAGCAATGCCTGAATGCATTCAACTGCTAATCATGTTCTGATTTCATAATCCAGCCTTGTAAGCCATGATTTTCTTGGAACTATAGCTTGTATGTAGGTGAAGTCTGTATCCACCACAAAACATATTTCTTCTCGGTGTTCCTCTATCAGACTCTCAGGAATTCTACTTCTATCTTGTATCATTTCCTTAATGGTCTTGAAATATTCATGTATTACATTGTCAAAGTCTGTACAAAGTGATTCTATGAATTCACTTATCTGAATGGTAATCGGTCTACTTGTGTCCCATGCCTCTTTTCCTATGGAAGGAAAGTGTTCTTCAAAGTAAAAGAATATAAACATTATGAGGGAACCAAACTTACATGTGTTTGTCCTTGAAGACCTTATTGTGCACATGTTCTCCTCAAATTGATGTAATAGGATCTCTTCTAGATCCATCTTCTTCCCCTATTTGATGATCTTATATGTTGTGCTCATAGCAGTGCTACATTTGTTGTTCATTCTGCTAGCTTGGCAGATCTTGTATCCAACGACACATGCTCCAAATTTCATCTCTACGTCGGTAATTGTGTTTACCTTTAGTTCCCTTTTGTCTGATTTTGCACCGATTAGTCTTTCAACTTCTATTAGAGATGGATGTTTGTGAGCCTGTGGGTTATCAGTTGTTGGATAACCAGTAACCACGTGTATAACATCCTTTTTATAGCCTTTGGCTTGTTTAGCCATAGAGTGTTGTCGTGAACTCTGCTAAGAATGATTTTAATCCATTCTGTCTTGAAAACCCTAGGAAAATGAAGTGTATTTGTGAGTCCCTTTACTTACAAGTGTTTATGCTCTTCTTTGAGCTTTCCAGCATCATCACAAAGTGCCGCATAGGCGTTATTAAGGTCTAGATCTCCTATCTTTGAGATCTTACAATGAATATAGGACCTTACGTCCTTTACCAGTAAAACACTAGGTGGGATTCGGGAGAATGCTCCGAAATTGTCTAGTTGTGAAGCTATTTTAGGTGTAATTTATACTTAGGTTCAGCACACACTCCTCTATTGACAAGTTTGAAGGGTTTCTTCTTCTCATCCTTAATTTTCTCTACCCTAGAAATCGATGCCATCGTATTTGCAATTTAGGGCTTTTCACAAAATAAAGACAGGGCTATCGGTGAGTGTATTAACTTACTGATTCTCTGTGATTGCCTATGAATCTGAATGCTCCGTGTTTGGCTTCTGCTGGGATGCTTTCCAATCTACTCTCAAATTTCTCTGCTCTGCTCAAAAATTGTGGGTGCAAAAATGAGCTTACCTGTCGGGCTTTTATGTACTTTTTTGTGCCCTAAGTTGTCATAAATTCTTACCAACTTGACGGTTTATGAAGAATGCTTTTGTCGGTAAAGACATTCATAACACCGTCAGTGTCTATTCAAAGTGTCAGGGTATGTAGCGGTTTTGGAGACTTCACCGATGATTGTCGGCGAGGTTGCGAAGATAGCTTTTGTGATTCAGTATTCACCGATATCCGTCGGGTTACACTTAGCTTGTGTAATGACCGATACATTCCTGTAAGTAACGCTAACTTTTTCTGTGTGTGTTAACCGATGCAAATTGTGCCCAATAACCGATGGTTACTTTTTAATAGATTAGAAAGTAACAATGTATTGCATCTTTATTCATGCTAATATTACAATATGAACTAAGTATAATGGAACTGATGCATAATATAACTTGTCATAATGCAGTTCCATACTTACTTGTGCAATCTAGTTAGATGTAGTGATGTCACCGGATCCAGTGGATGGGGTGTCATCATTTGCATTTCTTGTTCCAGCACCTTCAGTGTTTGTGGCTTTTATCCACATTTTGTTTCTCATTATTTTGATGTCATGAATGGTATTTCCATTGGGATGTGTATTTGTGTCTATCAGTCGGTCTTTGCAATCTTTTATCACATGTCCAACCTTATGACAATGTCAACATGCCATACGTAGATTGGTCCAACCTCTTGACCTTCCACTTTCTCATACAGTTGGCAGCAATATGACCATACCTTCCACATGCTGTGCAATTTACCCATGTGTTATAGTCCCAAACATATGAGTTACCTGCTCTTGTCGGTTTGTAGCTGTTATCAGTTTCCTTTGGAGTCCATGCCTTGTTCTTTTTCTAGCATTCCTTATGTGTATGCCCATTCATCTTGCATGTAGGACAGTACTTGTCCATATAGATTTTTCTCTTTGGATTTGTCACTTTGGATCTGCACTCATATGCCTTGTGTCCTTTCTTTTGAAATTTATAACAATTACCAATAAAAGTAGATTGTGCTTGAGAAATACCTTTCATTTTGCTTCTACAGATGTTTGAGGTGTGGCTTGGTTTTCCACAGTGATTGCATGATAGCTTCTTGGATTCTGGGGTTGTGAAAGCATTCCTCCTATCAGATTGATTAGAGGATTCACCATTCTCATTGTACCCTAATCCTGTGTAGTTGTTGACTCTTCTTTGTCCATCAAGAAAATCATCCATCCTTATGTTTCTATCCTCAGCCTTTTTGATTAACTCATTGTGTTGATTTTGGACTTTGATTTCATGCTTCATTTTTTCATTCTCTTCTCTTATCTCACCTACGATATGTATTCTTTCAATGAGTTATGTATTTAATCTGTTTGCTTCTTGACTCATAAGAATAATCTAGTTGGTAACCTCATGGTGATGCTAAGTGAGTCTTTGAATCTCTTATTCTTTCTCTTGTAGTTTCTCTATAATTTTCCTCCTATCATCAATGGCTAGTGTTCTTTAATTTTCAGCTTTTCTTACATCATTCATGACATCAATCATTTTTACCATTTGAGTCTCTTGACCAATTTGCAGCATCCTTATTTGATTTGTCAGATGTAGATTGATCTCTTGCATACTTTTAATTTCTTCAACTGATATGTCTAAAGCTTTGCTCAATGATGATTCTGCTATTTCAAAGTAATCTATTATTTCCAATTCTTTGTAGTCTTTCTCATTCAGTCTGGTTGCCATAATATTTCTTTCATCAAGAAATTTTCTCAACTTTATCTTCGCCTCCTTATACTGCTCATAGTTTATTTGCATTTGTAACTGCTCATTCTCAATAGTCATATCCAGTCTGAACTTGTCCATTGCTCTGATCTTTTCTCTCAAGTCTTTAAGCTTTTCCAAAGAGAGACTTATCTCTGATACCAATTGTTGGAATTATATTGAGATGATGTACTGAGAGGGGAGCGGTGAATCACTACCTCTAAAACTTTTCTTGGTTAGCCCATTAACCCTTGATCATCAATTTGTAAATTATCTTATCTATCTGTTCATCTTTCTTTATGCATATGCAATCATATCATAAATTATTTTCATATGTAACCATAACAGAAACATTCATGAAAATAGATAACACATAACACAAGATATGATATCGCAGAAAACTCCTGTTAGGAAGTAAAAATTGTGGTGGGGATTGTTACCCACAAAACTTCACTATCTGCAGATAAGAAGGGGCCAGTTAAGGCTTACAATTGGTCACTTTTGATTACCTACCCTGTTAGGAGTATTACAGTGGAGACCTATTAAGATCTACTTCATTTGAAGCTTTAGCAACACTATTAAGTGTGCACTCTGTTAAGAGATTTGTAAAGAAAGGTTAAGTCCACCTTCTAAAAAAGGATTTTAAATGTGATGCACTTGTTAGAATGAAACTACATAAGTCTTTGATCTAATGATATATGCAACCCTCAATTGCTGATAACAGATCCTATAAAGCTTCATACATATAAGTAATCATCCTTCCATGATTGAATAATACCTTTATCTGCTCGTCGGTAGCCTTTGTGTGTTCTTGATAACTAATGTATTATGCTTCTCAACTTTGCATGAATTCTACCTTCTGCTCCTCAGATGCTCTTCGTGGCTATCAATAATAAAGAATTCATGTACTCACAATTGAGTTTGAACATCTAATTATACTAATTTAGGCTCAATTCTTGATTCATGCATCGCAAGTTAACTCTAAATCCAAGGTATACAACTTGACCTTGATCTTTAGTTAGATATGTTTTAGATCCATTAGGATGCATTAAAACATTTACATAAAGCTTGCTTGACCCTCAAGTTATGATTTAAAACAAATAAATACTATATTAATAGAATTACATTGTTTTATCCATCGTGTAAAAATTAGATCCACAATTTGCAGGTTCTTCAACTGACTGTCGATTCTGACGGTTGGTTTTCTTGGTCATCTGTGTTCCTTTCTTGAACTTGTCATCAGGTATGCCTTTTTTGTTTGTGTAGGGGTAGTTCTAAAAATTGTGTTGTTAGTGATGCTTGTGGTCACCGATGATGCTTGATGATTCTGTACTTAGCAATTTTCATGACCTATGTGTTCTATCAGGTATGCTTGTTGTTTTTCAGTAATGCTTGTAATCTGTCGGTGATCTCTGTCAATGTTTTTCACTAAGTGTACTAATGGAAAAATAATGTCATCAATCTCCCCCTTTGACATTAGTATAAAAAACATGATATGTGCAACATACTGAGTGTATTAGTATGTACACCTGTGTATACTTCTTCCTTAGTCATTTGAATGACTCCCCCTATGTATATGCTGGTAAGTGTAAGTATATATACATATCCTTATGTATTTTCTATTTCTCTTTTGCATCTGATATATATATTGTACATAACTATATACATTTCCTTTCCTCCTTTTCTGATTCTAAAGGCAAAGGTACTTACAACTTTTCAAAAAGGTGGGAATGTGAGGATTTGATCTCCTCCATCATCTTTCCCCATTTCTCCTTCAGCATTTCTAGAGCCATGTGCTCTAGTGAAATCTTTACATGTATGTCATAGATGTTGTCTACTACAGACATCTCAGGGGTTGCTATCAAATTTCTAGCATCAGAAATATGTTGCTGCAAAATGGTAAGATTAGGCAGAATGTGTGCCTGTAGTTCGGTAATCTCACCTCTGAATTGAGTTTCAGCATCCCATATTTCTTGCCTTAGCCTGTTTGCTTCTATGACTGTGTCATGATGTGCCTTTATGCTATCGGCATGAGAGGTTAGGCTTTGTGCACTTTCAGTGACATTTGAATCAATTTCTGCTAGTTTATCACTATTTTCTTTTGCAAATTTCTCAAGTGTGCACATCTTTTCAACTAAGGTGATTGCTTCAGCAATCATTGGCTCTAATTCTTCAATGAGTTTTGAGAACTTTACCTTGTTCAATGCCACTTCTTGGCTGATTTTATCAATTAACTTGAATTGATATTTCTTTTCTGCTTGTTCTGCATCTATACCTTGCTCTGTGATGGTGTCAGTAAGAACAGCAATTTGTTCCTTTACTAAAGAATTTTCTTCAAGTTTCACTTCAAGAACGAGTTTTTGGAGTATCTCTTTAGCTTTGTCAAGTGCCATGTTTTCCCTATGTTCTTGTATTATTTTCTTTAGTATGGATTTTCTTTGACATAGCACTCCAAACTCTTGAAGTTTGTCACTGTCCAAAATGGTAATGTCCCAGTTTGGAACTTAAATGACTTCATCAAGAGTTACAGCCAAGATGTCCTTTACTATTTTCTTCTTTTTCTTCTTTGGCTGGGTGGTAGATTGATGTATCACCATCTATAACGCTTGAGATTGGGTAGAATTTGTGGGTGAGTGTCGAGAGGATGAGGCATCCTTTTGTATCTGTTCAATGTTCACCGGCCGGTTTGGTGAAGACGTCTCCTCATGTACCTTGGGTGTATCAACAAATGAATCTTCTTTTAATTTTATAACTTCATTCTTCTTGACACCTTCACTCTTATCTTTCTCTTCCCCCTTTCTCAATGTATCATCAGTGGTTTTATCTGCCTCTTTGCTTTGTTCTTTTGATACATCTTGCTGCTCATCTGTTGCATCCTTCATTTCTATATCTGTATCCTTGGGAGTGTTGGATGCACCTTTCTTTTCATCAGTACCCATATCCTTGGGTATATCATCATCTTTCTTAGATGATTTATCATTACTTGACTGTATATCAATAGCATCTATTAATATATTCATGTTTGTCGGCGTATTGATTGTTGTTGTGTCAATAGCTATGTCCTGTCCGTCGGTATTACCCTTAGTAGCATTGATGTCTTCATCTTTTTGAAGCTCTGGTGTAGGGTCTTTTTCTATAATGGTATTGACAATGTTGTCGAACGCTGAATCATCATTTATATCAACATCTAAGTTACCTTTTATTGACAGTTCTTCTTTGGTAACTTCTTCATCCTCCAAGTTTATGTGGATGGGGCTTGCTGGCACTTGATCATCCTTACCATCTTCTGGCCAGTCCTCATCTATAACATCAGTTTGTTTTTGGCCTATGATCTGTACCTCTTCACTATCTAACTCAACTGTTGAGTTACCTGTTTTGTATATAGGTTCCTTTTTAGGACTGCTTTCCTCATCAGGATTGAGTATCTCACTCCATATTTTATGAGTGTCTTCTTCTAGCTGTATAAGTTGTTCTTTTAGAAATTTATAAGCTCTCAACTTGGGTGAGAAGCTTTTTGCATATTTCTCCATGACTTCTTTGATTTCTTCTCTCGTTGATTAAGGCATAAGAGAAACCAATACTCTTTCTCTTATCCTCTTCTCCTCATGGAGTGCATAAGTGAATCTAGAAGAAATCTTATCTAATAGTTCTTGTGGAACATCACGTGTAGTGAAGTGCAGTGGGACATAATAGTTTTTGCACTTCTTAGCAATAAGTGCATCTTCAATCTTATTATGTTCTACTGTTACCCACCTTAACCATTTCCTATTTTTAGGATGTCCAACAGATGCAGCTTTAGAAATAGACTTACATATTTCATCGATGTCCTCAGTTGGTGATGAAATCTTTGTTGTTTTCTTTGCAAGTTTTATAGTGTCAGGTTCATCCATAGCTGATTCCTCTAAGTCTTCATCATTCTGAACATATTTCCTCCTTTTGGTAGGTTCCCTAGCTGGTTGTTTTTCTTTTTGAGGTCCAGGTTTCCTCTTGTACACCTTCCCTTTTACCATGGGAGAAGGAATAGCATCTTGTGTTTTTTGGCTCCTTGTTCTAGACTTTTTAGGTGGAGGAGGAGGTGGTGAATCAGACTTCTCTTCCTCTGATTCATTTTTCTTTGCTGTATTACATATGGGAAGCTGGTCCTTGGTGTCTTCCTCCTTACTTTGTTGTTCCTTCTTACCTTCTTCATCTTCTTCTCCATCAGAAGATATTTTCAGGTTCTTTTTCAGATTCTTTACCAATCTTTTTGACTGCTTTACAACCTTCTTGACAACAAGATTTGATTTAATCTTTAGCTTGGCTTCCTCATAGGTACCAAATCTCAGTTGTTTGTTGTCAATGGGTTCATTTAACAATGCCTGAATGCATTTAGTAGCTAATCCTATTCTGATTTCATAATCCAGCTTTGTAAGCCATGATTTTCTTGGAACTACAGCTTGTATGTAGGTGAAGTCTGTATCCACCATAAAAATAGATTTCTTCTTAGTGTTCCTCTATCAGACTCCCAGGAATTCTACTTCTAGCTTGTATCATTTCCTTAATGGTCTTGAAATATTCATGCATTACATTGTCAAAGTTTATACCAAGTGATTCTATGAATTCACTTATCTGAATGGTAATCAGTCTACTTGTGTCCCATGCCACTTTTCCTATGGAAGGAAAGTATTCTTCAAAGTAAAAGAATATACACATTATGAGGGAACCAAACTTACATGTGTTTGTCATTGAAGACCTTATTGTGCACATGTTCTCCTCAAATTGATGTAATAGGATCTCTGCCAGATCCATCTTCTTCCCCTATTTGATGATCTTATATGATGTTCTCATGGTAGTGTTAGATATGTTGTTCATTCTGCTAGCTTGGAAGATCTTGTATCCAACGACACATGCTCCAAATTTCAGCTCTGCATCTGTAATGGTGTTTACCTGTAGTGCCCTTTTGTCTAATTTTGCAGCTGTTAGTCTTTCAATTTCTGCTAGAAATGGATGTTTGTGAGCCTATGGTTTATCAGTTTTTGGATAACCAGTAACGACATGTATAACATCCTTTTTTATAGCCTTTGGCTTGTTTAGCCATAGAGTGTTATCGTGAACTCTGCTAAGAACGATTTTAATACATTATGTCTTGAAACCCCTAGGAAAATGCAGTGCATTTGTGAGTCCCTTTACTTCCAAGTGTTTATGCTCTTCTTTGAGCTTTCTAGCATCATCACAAAGTGCTGCATAGGCATTATCAAGGTCTAGATCTCCTATCTTTGAGACCTTACAATGAATATAGGACCTTACGTCCTCTACCAGTAAAACCCTAGGTGGGATTCGGGAGAATGCTCCAGAATCGTCTGGTTGTGAAGCTATTTCAGGGTTTAATTTATACTTAGGTTCAGCACACGCTCCTCTATTGACAAGTCTGAAGGGTTTCTTATTCTCATCCTTAATTTTATCTACTCTAGAAGTTGATACCATCGTATTTGCAATTTAGGGCTTTTCACAAAATAAACACAGTGATATTCGTGAGTGTATTAACTTACTGATTCTCTATGATTTCCTGTGAATATGAATGCTCTATGTTTGACTTCTGCTGGGTTGCTTTCCAATCTTCTCTCAAATCGCTCTGGTCTGCTTTTCTCTTCTCAAAAATCACTGGTGCAAAAATAAGCTTACCCGTCGGGATTTTATACCTTTTTGTGGCCTAAGTTATCATAAATGCTTACCAACTTGCCGGTTTATGAAGACTGCTTTTGTCGGTAAAGAAATTCATAACACCGTCGGTGTCTGTGCAAAGCATCAGGGTATGTAGCAGTTTTGGAGACTTCACCGATGATTATCGGTGAGGTTGCGAAGATAGCTTTTGTGATTCAGTATTCACCGATATCCGTCAGGTTACACTTAGCTTGTGTAACGACCGATACATTCCTGTAAGTAACGCTAACTTTTTCTATGTGTGTTCACCGATGCAAAATGTGCCCAATAACATATGGTTGCTTTGTAATAGATTAGAAAGTAACAATGTATTGCATCTTTATTCATGCTAATATTACAATATGAACTATGTATAATGGTACCGATGCATAATATAACTTGTCATAATGCAGTTCCATACTTGTGCAATCTAGTAAGATGTAGCGATGTCACAAGATCTAGTGGATGGGGTGTCATCATTTGCATTGCTTGTTCCATCACCTTTAGTGTTTGTGGTTTTTACCCACATTTTGTTTCTCATGCTTTTGATGTCATCAATGGTATTTCCATTGGGATGTGTATTTGTGTCTGTCAGTCGGTCTTTGCAATCTTTTATCACATGTCCAACCTTATGACAATGTAAACATGCCATACCTGGATTGGTCCAACCTCTTGACCTTCTTGTCCACTTTCTCATACAGTTGGTAGCAATATGACCATACCTTCCACATGTTGTGCAATTTATCCATGTGCTATAGTCCCAAACATATGAGTTACCTTCTTTTTTCGGTTTGTAGCTGTTATCAGTTTCCTTTGGAGTCCATGCCTTGTTGTTCTTTTTCTAGCAATCCTTGTGTATGCCCATTCATCTTTCATGTAGGACAATAGTTGTCCATATAGGTTTTTCTCTTTGGATTTGTCACTTTGGATCTACACTCATATGCCTTGTGTCCTTTCTTTTGACATTTATAACAATTACCAATAAAAGTAGATTGTGCTTGAGAAATACCTTTCATTTTGCTTCTACAAATGTTTGAGGTGCATGGCTTGGTTTTCCACAGTGATTGCATGATAGCTTCTTGGATCTTGGGGTTGTGAAAGCATTCCTCTTATCAGATTGATTAGAGGATTCACCATTCTCATTGTATCCTAATCCTGTGTAGTTGTTGACTCTTCTTGCTCCATCAAGAAAATCATACATCCTTCTGTTACTATCCTCAGCCTTTTTGAATAACTCATTGTGTTGATTTTGGACTTTGATTTCATGCTTCAATTTTTCATTCTCTTCTCTTATCTCACCTATGATCTGTATTCTTTCAATGAGTTCTGTATTTAATATGTTTGCTTCTTGACTCATAAGAATAATCTGGTTGGTAACTTTATGGTGATGCTCAGTGAGTCTTTGAATCTCTGATTCTTTCTCTTGTAGTTTCTCTGTAATTTTTCTCCTATCGTCAATGGCTAGTGTTCTTTCATTTTTAGCTTTTCTTGCATTATTCATGACATTAATCATTTTTACCATTTGTGTCTCTTGACCAATTTGCAGTATCTTGATTTGATCTGTCAGATGTAGATTGATCTCTTGCATACTTTTAATTTCTTCAACTGATGCATCTGAAGCTTTTCTCAATGATGATTCTGTTGTTTCAAAGTAATCTATTATTTCCAATTCTTTGTAGTCTTTCTCATTCAGCCTGGTTGCCATAATCTTTCTTTCATCAAGAAGTTTTCTCAACTTTATCTTTGCCTCCTTATATTGCTCATAGTTTATTTACATTTGTAACTGCTCATTCTCAATAGTCATATCCAGTCTGAACTTGTCCATTGCTCCAATCTTTTCTCTCAAGTCTTTAAGCTTTTCCAGAGAGAGACTTAGCTCTGATACCAATTGTTGGAATTATATTGAGATGATGTACTACGAGGGGAGGGGTGAATCAGTACCTCAAAAACTTTTCTTGGTTAGCCCATTAACCCTTGATCATCAGTTTTTAAATTATCTTATCTATTTGTTCATCTTTCTTTATGTATATGCAATCATATCATAAATTCTTTTAGTATGTAACCATAACAGAAACATTCATGAAAATAGATAACACATAACACAAGATATGATATCACAGAAAACTCCTATTAGGAAGTAAAAACTACGGTGGGGATTGTTACCCACAAAACTTCACTATCTGCAAAGAAGAAGGGGCCGGTTAAGGCTTACAATTGGTCACTTCTGATGACCTACCCTGTTAGGAGTATTACAGTGGAGACCTGTTAAGATCTACTTCGTTTGAAGCTTTAGCAACACTGTTAAGAGATTTGTA
>MU223895.1:45362-57162 GCA_018584345.1 Thuja plicata
GAAGGGGCCGGTTAAGGCTTACAATTGGTCACTTCTGATGACCTACCCTGTTAGGAGTATTACAGTGGAGACCTGTTAAGATCTACTTCGTTTGAAGCTTTAGCAACACTGTTAAGAGATTTGTAAATAACGGTTAAGTCCACCTTCTACAAAAGGATTTTAGGTGTGATAAACTTGTTAGAATGCAACTACATAAGTCTTTGATCTGATGATATATGCAATATTCAATTGTTGATAACAAATCCTATAAAGCTTCATACATATAAGTAATCATCCTTCCATGATTGAATAATACCTTTATCTGCTCGTCGATAGCCTCTGTGTGTTCTTGATAACTGATGTATTATGTTTCTTATCTTTGCATGAATTCTTCCTTTTGCATTCAGATGCTCTTCATGGCTATCAATAATAAAGAATTCATGTACTCACAATTGAGTTTGAACATCTATTTATACTAATCTAGGCTCAATTCTTGATTCATGCATCGCAAGTTAACTCTAGATCCAAGGTATACAACTTGACCTTGATCTTTAGTTAGATATGTTTTAGATTCGTTAGGATGCATTAAAACATTTACATAAAGCTTTCTAGACCCTCAAGTTATGATTTAAAACAAATAAAAACTCTATAAATAGAATTACATTATTTTATCCATTGTGTAAAAATCAGATCCACATTTTGCAGGTTCTTTAACTGACTGTCGGTTTTGACATTCAGTTTTCTTGGTCGTTGGTGTTCCTTTCTTGAACTTTTAATCAGGTATGCCTTTTCTATTCATGTCGGGTTAGTTCTGAAAACTATGTCATCTGAGATGCTTTTGGTCACCGGTGATGCTTGACGATTCTGTACTTAGCAATTTTCATGACCTATGTGTTCTGTTGGGTATGCTTGTTGTTCACCGGTAATACTTGTAATCTGTCGGTGATCTCTGTCAATTTTTTTCACTAAGTTTACTAATGCAAAAATAATGTCGTCAAGATGCTGGTGATGGATCTGCTCTATCCAATACCTTCTATGATCTCTCAATCTGATATGTCTTTACTCTGCTTTTCACTGCTCTGTCATTCTGCTTGATCTAGGCTTCTTCTCAAAATGAATTACTGTTCATCTCTCATGAACACACAACCCTTCTCTGTATATCTCTCAATCACACACACTCCTTCTAGGGTTAGAAGAAATCTTATATGTCTTTTAGATCTGGCAGCGAGATCTAGATCAACGATCAAGATCTATTGTTTATGCCTCCAATGCATTTTGATTTCCTGATTGGCTCCATGCCATGCATAGTATAAAACAATTAAATGCATAATTAACTCAATAGAAAAATATTAAATTCATACAAATGTCAGCCCAAATCTCATACAAGTCGGCCTAAACTGTTTACATCAAAGTTTGAATTAATCCTAAAATGTATGCAAAAACTTTTCTGCTCGGCACTTAACATCTCTGTCGCTCAACACTTAATATTCGTCTTGGCTCGGCATGATGTAACTCAGAAACCTAAAACTTGCTTGGCAATGTTGCTCGGCCTTGAATGTTTAGCTCGGCCACAGTGATAACCAACTAAAACTACCTAAGTAAATGACTAAGTGTAGGTCACTAATCATCAACAAAACTTAGGGATTAACAATCTCCCCCTTTCAAATTAGTGGCAAAAACACACTTATCATTACGATTCATTCCATCTAAAATGTTTCCTAAGCACATACTGTACTCCCCCTAGGAATGTACATCATGCTACATACAAAAATTTACATAGTATACATGACTTCAACCAAAAAATATTTACATGGATACCTGTATTGATCTCCTTATGTTGTATCCTTGTCAATCCTGTCAGATTCCCCCTTTTTTTGTCACTGATTGCAGGTGGGGTCAAGTTATACTTGTCCAAAAACTATTTATGAAGTTGTAAAGTGGATGCAAATGCAGAGTCCCGACTGTTCTTGACAAGCTTCATAACCTCTATTTTCACTTCTAGCTTGGTAGCTAGACTTACTAAAATTTCTATAGTTGAGAGATGAGAATCTCTCTTAACCAATTCATTTGCAGATGAAAGTTCTTTCTAAATGACCTCTAGATGAGGTATCAGACTTGTCTGAATAGTAATCAATTTGGTCCTAATCTGACCATCTTTAGCCATGAGCTCGGCTATCCTCCTTTGTGCATAAGTCAACCTGTTAAAATGTAAGGATCTAGTGCTAGCATCCATACTCAGTGAACTTCTAGTTGACTTTAAGTCTAGTTACAATTTTTCTAAATCTTGTTGATTATCCTTTGTGAAGAATTCAACATCAGATAACCTTTTATACAAAGAATAAACATTTGTTGCAACTTCCTCCAGAGTTCCTACAAGAGAAGAAATTTCAACCTGTTTTACTGCAATCTCTCCTGAGATTTTTTCTAGTACTTTGTTCTCATATTTCCTCTCGGACCATTGCAACAACTTTTCATTGGCTTCAATGTTGTCATCATTGACCTTTTGCACAATGTGAACTAATTGTTCAAGAATAGGGGCTTGAGGGTTCTCATCTTCCATGTCAAAAGCTTTTACAAATATGTCTTTTATGTCATATAACACTTGTTTTTTCTTCTGCTCCCTTTTCAATTCCTCATGTCTTTTCTTCCTCTTAAGTAGCTCTTGAAGAGTCTCAATCTGTTCATAAGACAAAACATTGGGATCCAAGGGTGGAATCACAATAACTTCATCTAATGTGACATCAATAATCAGAGACTTCTTACTCATAACTTTCCTCCTCTTAAATTCAGGTGAACTACTGCTCGGCTTTGTTTCTACAATACTTTTTCCAATTTTAGTAGTAGTCACCATTGCATCTTTCAGTACAGTCAAAATTGCATGTTGATTAGGCATGCCTCCTATTTTAATTCCAGTGGGAGTTGATGATGCAGAGTGTGGTAGATCAACTAACACTTGTATTGCCTCTTTCTCTTTCGGCTCATTGTTAGTATCTCTTATCTCCTCACTACTATCTAGAACTGATTTCACAACCTCCAAAATAGGTGAATGTTGTATAATTACCTCTTGCTCATTTGTTTCCTCCTTTTCTGCTTCTTCTTGAGCATCTTTATCCTCAGGTTCCTCTTGAGTTCTCTCTTGATCTTCCTCTGTACTCTTTTCTCCTTCAGTCTCAGTTGCCTTAATAGGTGTTTCAATAGTTGAGTCTCTCAGCTCATCCTAACCCTCGGCATCCAAATTGCTAGTCATCAATTGTCACATCAATTGGACTGTCAATAGTCAGACCAACAGTGTTAACTATCTCTGTTTGTTCTTGTGCTTCTGTTCCAGTCTTCTCAGGTTTAGTAGTAACTTGAACTATTAATTTCTGTGGTACAGGGGTGGATTCAACATCTTTAGCCTTCAACTCAGATGTTCCTTCATCAGTCTTTTTCTCTTTTGGAGCAACCAATCCAAAAATTTCTTGCCAAATCCTAGTACTCTGTTGTACTATCCCTTCAATATCATTTTTCAAAATAGCATAACCTCTCTGTTTAGGTATGAATTTATGCTTATACTCTTCAACAATTTTTTCTCTATGTTTCTTGGTTAGCTCAGCAATGACTTGAGCTAATGTGCCTTCCCTTATCTGTCTTTTAGTTGTGAGTGCAAATTCCCATTTGCTAGATAGAAAATCATATAACTCACTCGGCACATTGTTTCCTATCTCTATAGGAGCTAACTTGAAATTACACATCATGTCTAGAAGAGTTTCTTGAACTTTATGCTTATCTTCTACCTTTAATTTTTCATACTTGATAAACTTAAAACCAGATAACCCTGCAGAATTCCTCAAATTTTCACATACCTCATTAATATATGTGGGTCTCTTGAATGGTGGTGTTGGTATGTTGTTGGGCTCATCAATTTTTGTCTTGTCTTCATCACTTTCTGGATCCAAATGCAGTTTCCTTCTTGGTCTCTTAACTTGTAGGCTCAGCACAACCTTTGTTTAAAATTTTGTCTTCGATCCAGAACTACTTTCTCCAATCTTCTTTACATAAACTTTTGTTTTCTCTACTAGTGATGTGGTATTAGATGCCCTTGTCCTTGGATGATTTGCAATGGGAGGGGTAACTTTAGATTTTTCCTTACACGGCTTGGTTACCTTGGCTACTGCTGGTCTCTTTCCTTTTGCCTTAACAGTAATCTCTTCTTCAGATTCACTGACTTCTACTTCTTTTTCTTCAGATACATCTTCTCCTTGTCCAGTAGATATGTCTAGAGGTGCATCCTCTAGCTCCTCATCACTCGGCAATCCAACCATCTTTTTCAGATTTTTCACAATCTTTTTCCTCTTTCTCTCCATGGTTCCTACCTTAAGATTCATGGATATCTTTACCTTAGCTTCATCATAGTTTCTGAATCTTTTTTATTTTGTATCAATCTCCTCTACTAGGAGTGTTGTGATAGCTGCTAATGTTTCATCAATGTTAACTTCATGGGGAAATGGCTCCAGCCATGATACCCTAGGTGTCACAGCCTGAATGTACAAGTGTAATTTGTATCGAGTAAGAAACGTATCTCTTCATAGTGCTTTTCCACAAGTGAATTGGGAATTCTGGTCCTCAACCTCATTCTCTTTTTGAATTCCACAAAATAATTTCCCATAATACTATTGAAATTGTTGCCTAATTGCTGAATACATTCACTAATCTGTACAGTAATAGGTTTGTCCTTCTTCCAAAAAACATTTCCTAGTGTAGGAAATGACTTCTGTACATAGAAGAATATACACATTAGCAAAGAGCCAAACTTACATGATGAGCTTTTGGCTTTCCTGATTGATAGTAAGTTCTTGGCTAGTTGTGTCAACTGCAGCTCGGCAAGGTCATAGGTGTGATTCTTTTTTACTATCTTCCATGCTTGGTCCATGGCTATGCAGGGAACACTATCTAGTTAGCTCAACTGATATAAATTGTGTGCAATCACTCTCACTCCAAAGTCAAGTTCTAAGTCTTCAATTGTAGAGATGGTCATACCTTTGTTGTTCCAGAAAGCTCCAGTGTTAGCTGCTATCTCTTCTTTCTTTTGATCTCTCATTGTCCGCTTACCACTAATAATAGGATATCCAGTAACTTGATGAATAATATTTTTTATGATCCTTACTGGTCCATTTTCCAGCCACATATGCATATTGTGAACTCAGCTTAGGACAACCTTAATCCATTCATCCTTGAACTCTGGTGGAAAATCTAGGGCATGATTTAACCCTTTGTCAGCTAAATGTTTGAATTCGTCTTTCAGAACTCCATTTTCACATAACTTGTTGTAGGATTTCCTCAATTCGCTATCACCCACTTTGCCAATTTTAACCATGTAACAGGATCTAACATCATGTATCATAAGTACCTTTGGTGGGATTGATGAGAGGGCTCCGTTCAGAAAATTTAGAATTGCGCTTTCGGGAATGGCTCAAAAGTTTGGTAGTGCACATGCATCACTCCTTACTAGCTTAATTTGATTCAGATCCTCCTCCATTCCTTTGACTAGTGTGGAAGAACTTGTAGCCATAATCTCTAAAATTAGGGTTTGAGAATGAAGAACAGGGTACCTTGGAAAGTAACACTTCACACTGTTTAACTTAGGGTTGTCGACGACATGCTGACAAAATTATTGAAACAAACTTTACTAAGATCAATTTTGCAACTTCTTTGATCACTCTGTGAATGCTGAAAATTGCAAGGTAAAATGAAGAATAGACCGTTCATCCTTATATAGACTCAAAAGGTCAAGATAGGTAAGCATTAAATATTTTTCTTGTTAGGTTAGTGCAAGCCAGCTGTCATTGGCTGACTAACACAACTTGCATACCACTCAGCTTACCATACTCAGCTATCACAACTTACTCAGCCAACCAACTCGGCACCTATAGTGTAGATAACTCTTCTCAATACTTGTCACAAACATGTCCTGGTACATCTTAACATATGCAGATATGGACTTTGGCATATTTACATATTAGGAACTGATGTAAGATTCGAAATTTAAATGCAGTTCCTTACATACCTCTATTACTCAGTTAGAGATGGTGTGATCACCTGATCCATTGGATTGGGTGACCTCGGCTTTAGTGGATTCACTGCTGCTCGACTATATTTTCCTTGCCCATGTCTAGTTCATATGTGCTCTTATTTCTTCAATAGTAGGATCAGGAACTCTTGTCCTACACTCTCTCTTAGTGTGACCTATCTTTAAACAACTAAAACAAACTAAGCTTCCATTCATCCAACTCTTAGATTTCCCTCTGAAATGTGTCTTTAAGCAATCTTCAGGTGCATGTCCATATTCTTCACAGTAATGAAAAATCTGCCTTGTATTATAATCCCAATGTAAGTGTTGCCTTTCTTAGATGCTTTTGTTTGTGTCTTTGATGTCCATTGCTATTTAGCATTGGATCTACAGTCTTGTGCCTTATGACCATGTTTCTGACACTTGTAACTATAACCATAAAATCTTGGTTTGGGGGGTGCATCACTTGCTTCAGCCCAACATTCATGTGCTTTATGTCCAAATTTTTTGCAATTAAAATAGTAACCATTAAAATTAGGTTTAGGATTGGACTTACCTTTCTTACTTCGGCAAATGTTTTCTGTATGACCTAGTTTTCCACAGTGGTGGCAAACAGGCTTCTTGTGCTTTGTCTTTGCATTCCTCCTTTCACCATTCTTAGATGATTCTCCTTTCTCAGAAGACGTCATTGGTTCAATGTGGCCTAATCTAGAAGAGTCCTTTGACCTCCTTGATGCTTCCATCAGATTCTCAAAATGAGTCAAAGCTTCATTAGGTTTATTCAACCTTTCATTCAGTTCCTTCTCAGATCTTAAATCATCTTTCAATTGATTGTTCTTAGATCTCAGATTTATCATTTCCATATCTTTCCTACTAATCTCCTGATTTTCAAGTAGTAGTTGATTTTCCATGTCAACCTGATTGATTGTCATCATTTTCACATCATGTGTCCTTTCATCAAGTCTGACAGTTATCACTCTTTTATCTTCTTCTGCCATAGCTTTCTCATCTTCATCTTTCTTCTTTTGTTCCACTACTTCACATAGTCTCACTGTCTGCATTTCTTTTTCTCTTTTCAAGTTTTTGAATTCTTCACACAATGCATTGTTCTTTTCCAGTAGATCTGCAATTGCTACATCGCTCTTAGTAGAATCTCCATTCTGAAATAGATTTGCAGTGTCATCTTCCTAGTAATGAATATCATTCATTTGTTTGGCCAAATCTTTCCTAGCTGTCAATGATTTCTTCAATTCCTGTCTTGCTATCTCAAGCTGATGTAATGCTAGATGGATCTTGATCTTATTATTCTCAATGACTTTACCCAACTTGTAAACCTCCATCTCAAGATCTGTACTCACAAGCTTATTAAAAGCTTTTGTAGGTGAACTGTGCTTTGATACCAATTGTTGGAAGTACAATAATGGGAAAGAAAGATACTAAGAGGGGGGGTGAATCAGATCTTAAAACTTAACCAATTAAAATAAATTGATCCACATTCATACATATATGAAATTAACCTAACATCATATAGCATCAATAACATGAAATATGTAACTCATAACACAGAATTTTGGTAACCCAGAAACCCAAATAGGTAAAACTAGGGTGGGGATGACACCCACAAAATCTTCACTACTGCAGCAATAAAGTGTGCCTGTTAGGGCTAAAAGAGTTTTATTGCAACATGCAATCTACCTGGTTAAAGGTTTGTTCAGTTAAGAACTAAAGATCATTACAATCTACCTTGTTAAAGGATTTCAACTTACAGTAAAGTAAGCACTCTGCTAAGAGATTTAAAACAGTCTGCTAGAACCACTCTGTTAAGAGATTTAACCTGTCACACCTGTTAGAATGTTCCAAGTAGTGATCCTTCATTATCCACTCAGATGTTGATGATGGATCTGCTCTATCCAATACCTTTTGTGATCTCTTAATCTAATATGTCTTTACTCTGCTTTTCACTGCTCTGTCATTCTGCTTGATCTAGGCTTCTTCTCAAAATGACTTAATGTTCATCTCTCATGAACACATAACCCTTCTCTGTATATCTCTCACTCACACACACTACTTCTAGGGTTAGAAGTAATCTTATATGTCTTTTTGGATCTGGCAGCAAGATCTAGATCAACGAACAAGATCTATTGTTTATGCCTCCAATGCATTCTGATTTCTTGATTGGCTCCATGCCATGCATAGTATAAAACAATTAAATACATAATTAACTTAGTAGACAAATATTAAATGCGTACAAATGTCAGCCCAAATCTCATACAAGTCAGCCTAAACCATTTACAACAAATTTTGAATTAATCCTGACATGTATGCAAAAATTGTTATGCTCGACACTTAACATCTCTATCACTCGACACTTAATATTCATCTCGGCTTGGCATGATGTAACTCGGCAACCTAAAACTTGCTTGGCAATGTTGCTCGGCCTTGAATGTTTAGCTCAGCCACAGTGATAACCAGCTAAAATTGCCTAAGTAAATGACTAAGTGTAGGTCATTAATCATCAACAAAACTTAGGGATTAACATGATGATCATGCAGTCTAAATTAGAAGTATGAAATTAATATAATAAATTTTAGAAACTATATAACTGTAATTGCTAGATATAATCAGATAATCTTTTGTATACATTTATGTAGCAATATAAAATGGGAGGCAGCGGCTGGATTGAGAAAATGGGTTTTGGAAAAGATCTCAAGAGGCGATTGGACAACATCGAACAATATCAGGTCCCTCTTCTTTCAATACAAATTATATAAATTATATTATACTCTTAGTTTAGTATTGTTGCTCAATGTGAAAAGTAGTGAAATATTAGTTGAATACTGAGCCGAGTTACCAAAATCTTGTATGAAGATCTTTGTGTATGAATAAATTTATGTGAAGATTCTTTTGTGCATAAGAACTTCTGTATATGATCTGAATATGACATACAAGGACCATTCTTTTGGAAAATACCTATGTGAAATGAATGGGATTGATCAGTCTTGTTGGGTTTCTTGTCTCCCAGGGTGGCATGCACCAACTCCACATCTTCATCTTTATATTGGCAATTTTACATGTCTTATACAGCATCATAACCATGGGCTTAGGAATAGAAAAAGTAAGTACAATGAAGATTTTTTTTCAACTACTAGTTCAATAATGGTTTTTCCTTGGTTTTTTTCTTGTTACTCAGTGGAAGATATACTAATAGAACAATTTTACCTTATTTTGTGTAGAATGCTTTCTAGCTAGCTTGGTTTTTATGGATATGGGTAAGAACAATATTATTTGGTCAAGAACAAGTAGTTACCTAAATACTAATAGAGTTGAATAGTTTACATATTCCAGTATAAATGCAGCTTATTTGGACTTCATCTTTTGGCAAGTGCAGTATGAGTTTGGGATGAGATTCTGTTTCCATTCAAATTTTGCATTTATCATGATCAGAGTTGCAATGGGGTGAGTATACACAATGATGTTACTACAAACCACTATGTTCATCCACATTTTCATTTACCATTAGAAATATTGACAAACAATGTTCTTCCTTGATAGATTCAGGACATGCAGGGAATCCTTTGAATTGGATTTTGAGCTTACATTCCCCTTCTTGATCATCACATAAATCTTTTAACAATAATACATCTCCATTTTAGAGACAAATGTAGATTGATCTAGATTTATTGTGCATGTGTCTAGGATCGTTGTATAGTTTTTGTGCAGCTATATCACACTTCCTCTCTTTGAACTTGTGACACAGGTATTTCTTGCTATGCTACCCTTTTACGTAAATCATTAACCAATATAACAAATTATCCTTTTAAGGTTTAAGAAATATTAAAAAGAAGCAAGTTTAGTTATGATTGGTAGATGCATGGTAGAATTAGTGAAGACCAGAGCTTATGAAAGCATATAAGGTATGATATGGATACAATACATGTTGAAGATTCCCATATATAGATATGGAAATTATAAATACTTACATATACTCAATTATTTATATATCTAAGAGTATCTGGATGCATCGACTTCACTAGCTTGTAGAGTGATTTTCAGTGAATATTAGAGCTCCTATGTTATACAAAAATGTCTTCCATCCCCAAAATTACCCATTCAATCAATTTGATGCATAAATTTGATGTTACACATTGATTTCCTTAGAAAGTCTAAAAACAAGGTATGAAACCCTTCAAGAACAATCACTTGTAACAACATATGAACTCTTCAAGAACACTCAATCCTTGTATTGAAATTCTTCTCTTCTTTGCAAGCATTATCATGACAATGTAAAACCTTTGCATTTGTATTCTTGGTCATTGTTTCATAAATGGGATTTGTCACATATATTCTCATTTTTACCAAGCGTGTTCTTTCTTATGTCTTTTACATATAATAACAATGTTCTTCATAATGGTAACCAAGGCTCTTTGACCCTTATAACAAAAATTGGTGTTCTTCATCTAGTTACAGATCTTCACTATGTATTTCAAACTATTTTTTGATCTTTCATGAACTCACTATCCTTGATCTCCACACATCGTTGTTCTTTCAATTATTCACTATTTGTTTGTCATGTAACAATGTATTATTGATACGTAGGGTCCTTTCACTGTTATCTACTTGATGACTATCATGTATTGTGCGCGAGAGGATCTTCTAAATCACTGTTATCTTTTACATTGTCTTTTTCTCATTAGAAATGTGATTTATTCATGTGCATGGACTTCTATAACTATTAATCATACCATTGGACTATTATGATGCTCATTCTTTCACTAATCTTGTTTTTCATTCTCATGTCGACCATATGCCTTTATACCTTGCAAATTATTTCCCTCCAACAGGATATTAATATCAATGTTTTGATACCTTGCAATATATCCCTAGTACTTTTTTTACACATTGTGTTCCTTCCTTTCATAACATCTTAACATATCCCTTTCCTCACTATTTTTAACATTTTTAATGATCTCCTTAGATTAATGTCTCTAATTCCTTGTTGTTACTGATGCATATTGTTTAGGATAGATACTATTTCTTTTTTTGTCTTGAAACCTTTCCTTCATTGCATTATCTCTATTTTAGGCATCATATCACTCTGTCATCAATCATTTGTTGTCCTTCATCCTTTGATTCAAATCATTTTTTCATCTTTATGTTCCATGATTAATAATTATTTTTATTGATCTTTTTCAGAGAATTTTATAAAAGATGATGAAATAAAATATATCTTCTAGTGTATGGTGTTGATTCAAACATGAAACACTACCTTTCATTAGTTCATGCATCAAACTTTATTCAAAAACTACCTTTGTCCTCATCTGATTCGCTATCCTCAACTATTGCTCATCTCCATCATACGTGTTGTCCCTGCATTAATGACTGCTTTTCTTCTTTCCATATTGTTTTTTCTTTGTGAGAGCAATGTTTTGTTCATCAATGGCTACTACAATCACATGAAGAGTGTTTCTCTTACTAATGAAACTCGTTGTCTTTTTTATCAATCTGTTGGTTGAAGGCTTTTTATAGCAGATTACAAAATGTATGAAACTAAAGTAATCTCCTCAAGATGGCAAGTGGGCTCTTGAGATAAATCAAATTGTGATTTTCACAACTATGAAATAACTGTACTGTAGTAAATACCTTTTTGAATACTTGAAAGCTTTGTAAATAATATTGAATGTATGTATGAATAGGAATGATTTGAAAATGAGATATGGTATTAGCAACTTAAAATATCAAGAGAGAAATTAACAGACCTCAAAGCCTTTACAA
>MU223895.1:63060-86276 GCA_018584345.1 Thuja plicata
TTCAACAAATAAAGTGCTTTAAGTGGGGATTTTTATTTATTTAATTAAAAGAGGGGTTTTCTTTCAATTAAATAAATTAGAAGAATTTTATTTAATTAAATGGGGGAAATTGAATTTAATTAAATAATAGGAATTTAATTAAAAGGGAGATTAAATCTTTTAATTAAATAAGAGGAATTTTATTTAATTAAAAGAGAGATTAAATCTTTTAATTAAATAAAAATGATAAAACCTTAGGAAATATTGAAATAATTAYGATTTGATCAAGGAAATTGATATAATTGATATTGTTGATATTTGAAAGTATTGATTCAGGGATTTGATAAATTGATAAAATAATAAATGGGGCCCAAAGTCTAGGCGACCATTTTAGGGTGCATACAATTGTCAGCAATGCTAAGGCCATGGAAAAGAGGATCGAGGAAAATGCTCACTTCGTACTAAAGGTCATGCACAATTTGGCCACTAGCATTTGTCTGCAGTAGGAGAAGGTCCACAAAAGAAAGCTGAGTGAAGAGAATGATTATAAAGACCCCTTCAACTTCATCACCGAAGACTGGGCAAGGATGATGCTTTCCAAGCCTAGTCATAACAAAAATAATTAATGATGGTTTCTATTTGGTGGTTTTTTGGGGTTCCTGGTGGCCTTCATGGCCTTACTAGTTCTTTTTATGTGTTTACTTTCAGTTGGTTTATTCTAGACTCTACTTAGTATAGCCATGTGTGGCATACTAGGGGTTTTATCAAGACTCTCATAAACTCTAGTAGATTAGATGTTTATAGTTTTAATATGATTAGTATGCTCATGGTTTTTGATAGAGGAAATTTTAGGTGGTTATCATTTTGTTAATATTTGCTTGAAATTTTTTATTCTTCTATTAATTCTATGATGTTTTGTAAAGGGACAACCCCCTATTTTTAGCTTCTTTTATTATTAAAAAAATATGCTAGTTATTTTCCCTGCAAGTTCAAAATATAAAAGCAAAGATGTTAACAACATGATTGTAAAAGTGATACAATTCTCTTCAAAATGCTAAATAATCTTTACACAACATTATTTTAAAAATAATATACTAAATTATACAATGCTAATAAAATTAACAATCTACCAATAGTGGCATGTTGTGATGGTTAAGTTATTGTGTTGTTGTTCTTTCCATCAAGCTTCAAATCTCATTGGGTATGAGTCCCAAATTTGTGGCCTCACCAGTTCATAGCTCTGGGTCAAAGAATTTACCCCTCTTTAAAAACAAATTTATCAGTCTAGGGATGCATGATGTCAAGTACTCACATGATGTTTTTGAACCAAAGGAAACAAACACAATCCAAGTATTTGTTTTTGTATCTCTAGTGATGTAGTAGTTAGCACACTGCTCAAACTCTCGATCCCTTGATTAGCAATTGGAATAGGGGTTTCTCAAACAAAAGATGTACTAATAATAGTATTGCTGATTCTAATGATGAGAAGTGAGCCATATTTGATTTTTTTTAGCTTAGGTGGATCGCAGTGATTGATTTGGTTACTGTCCTACACACTAGGTCAATCTAATTTTAGTAATTAAAATGTGAAGTTTTATAGGTTATTCATGCTTGATGGGTCATTTTAACTTATTTCAATAAAAATAAATTTGACAAATTAAAATTTCCTTGCTCAGATAAGTAACCATTTCTTCAAATGAGACCCTATTGTTAGAATATTTACGTATTATAATTTACTTGATTCTATCAATTGAATATTTGTTTTAATGTAACATAAAATGAAAATATTCCATGCGTAATGTTCTCTTTTGATGGAAATCTACAAATAAATTTGTTGCACAATAGACCATTATAACTATGATTAATTACATGTTTGTATTTGTTAAGCATCTAGATGAAAATTTGACTTATCTTATTCACGTCTACCATAGTAGTCAAACTCTGCAAGTACTTACAATACTTCTGAGAACTCATTTAGACACCATAGTAAATTTTCATTTCACATACCCTTCCCATGTGATTGTTAATTGATGGTTATTTTGTCATGTCCGTCTGGTCACTTATTTTTGTGTGCATCTATTAATCTTTAGATTTGTAAGATCATTGGTATAGCTTCAAATATTTGTTAGTAATTTTACCATTTGACAATCACCCGAAGACACAAGACTCCAGAGTAAATGGGATTTTATAATTATAATATATAATTGGATTTTGTTAATAATATATTATGTGTAATTGTGTATCATTCATTTTTAGTAATTATATTACTATTGTACCATCCTAAATTGTAAGAACCTAATTAGTGCACAATTTAAGGACTATTTGGCACCCACCTTAGTGTGTTTTCTATGGTAGGACCTCATATGACACTTAATAGACACCTAAATTTAAATATGGGTCTTCCTTTAATTTCAATCTTGGTTAAAATCGAGGATAACCCTTATTTCTAAGTGTTCTCCTCTATTTTTCCTCCAATCCCATAACTCATTTCATCATCTAGGACCTATATTACTATTTGTGGCCTTTGTGATCATTCCCAACCTTAGAATGAGATGTACCTAAATATCCCATATCTACTCTATTTTCATGACACCCAACCCAAATTTGGGAATAGTTTCCTAGGTACAGAACGTTTCTAATTTTCTATCTCTACATTTTCATGACCAAATTTGGCTCAAAACTCTATGTCAAGGTTTTAGTGGTAAATTTGGTCTCGTGGTTGACCTACATGAAATTTTTAATCCCTAAAATGTTTTGAGAGGTATATACCATATCTCTCCTCATTTTGACATCTATTATCAAGTGCATCAATTAATGTCAAGAAATCAAGTGATCAATCATTCAAGCTATCAAGTGAAAGGAAGCAATGTCAAGTTCAAGATCCATCAAATAATTCAAGAATTCAATATGTTTCCCTCCATATATCTAGCTTCTTTCCCCTTTGGAGGCCAAGCAAAGGAGTTTTCTATAAAGGAAGGAGATACACATTTATCTACATCCATTCAAGTCTTGTCTTTTGTCCTCAATCAAACATTGTGATGAATTACAACATCCATTACATGAGGTTTTGTCTTTCATGATTTCATTTTTGGTTTTTGTGCTATGTCAAAGTTATTGCATCAACATACTTGATCACATTCAAAGAAGTATTTGCATTACCAAAGTATGAAATACTTCATTTTCTAGATCTAGCCTCTGCTACATGACATCACATGTTTCCTTTATTTCATTTCATTTCAAGGTTGATTCCTAAACAGGTCTTTGATTGAGTCAAACCCCTTTATCCAACCTTCTTCCCCATTTTTCCATGTGTAGGAACAGGTTATGGAGTTGTCAAGAAAAATCTAGGAAGATCGAAAGTTGTCAGAGCACCCTTGGAAGTTTGAGGTTAAAATCCAGTGAACAAAATATTGGAGTAAAATACAACTAGAGGGGGGTGAACCAATGGTATATCAAATTTCAAATGATATTAAAACAATTTTTCAAAAAGTTGAAAACATAATATCTATGTGGACATCAAGAACTTTGATCAACTCAATCCTTTAACATGATCAATCAAAGAGTATCATTTCAAAACAATGATTCATTAAGAATATGTGTTCATGAACTTGAAACAACTTTAAAACTAAATAAAATATGAAAAATGCATAAACATGAGAATCAAACACATCAGTGAAAAAACACAATTAATTTCCTGAGTGGAAACCCTCTGGGGAATAAAACCCCTCAAAATGCCTCACTGACTTTATATGAAAAACTTTTTGTTACAAAGCCTCACTGGATGATGTCTCACAGACTGTGTCATGTGTCTCACTAGTTGTTCTTAATGTCTCATTTACAAATCCAAATTTCTCATTGACAAAAAAGAGCCTCACTAGCTATTGGACTTATCTTTCACAAATCCTTATAATTCAATACAAAATATCATCTCTATCTCGTTACTAAACATATTTTGTTCTAGCATCACCTAAGACTCAAAATCATAAGTACAACATAAAACTCATTATCTCATACAATATATCATTATGTATATATATGACTCTATAGACAATAATACATTATATAGGTTTGTTTATAATGATTGAAAGTCTCTTCTCAAAATTTTCTTAAGTTCAATATACATCAAAGTCATAGAATCATAATGTACAAAAGGTATTTCTTTTTCACACTTCAAAGATTCTCTATACCTATACCTCACATATAATTCTATCAACATGATACATTTATAATGATCTTAATTTTCAAACTGAAATAAAAATTTCCTTAAAACTAAATGTTCATGTTGCAAACAAAATTGTGCTCCTCTTAATCACAATGTTCGTTATTAGAAAATGGAGAACCGAACTGATCAAAATCAATATCAAAACCAAACTAGAGTTTGAGAGAGTAAACCATGACCTTAAAATGAAAAAGAATAAACATAATCAATCAAAAAATGAACTTCACAAACTTGGGTTAAGAAGACCCCTACTAAACTTTGTAAAGCTTGAAACCCTTTAACCAAGGTTAAATGAACATAACTTTGAAAACAAGGATTTCAAAAAAAAAGATACAACTTTTGGTATTGTGATGGATATTGAGGTGTGCTCATAAGGAGTAACTAATTTGGTTTTCATTGATGGGAACTAAGTTAGTACAGTGCAACTAAGTCAGTATGGTCATGAAACACAACAGGTGAAGTGAAGATACAATCGGTAAGAAGGTAATGCTAAAAATTGGCTAAGTCTAGAAGATTGGTAAATAGTGAGAACATCACTTTAGTGGTGATCATGGTAGAAATTGAATTATAAGGATCAATCATAGATACAATATCAACGTGTTTAGATTGCAATGTGGTTCCAACCACAACTCATTTGGTCGATCAGTGAAAGTTTTTTGTTACAGACATTGAGACAAGTAGAACTCAAGTGTTCTTGAGTAATAGTCAGTGACTCACAAATCGATGAGTGGTATACTATGTGCGATGATTTATAATGTTATGATGACGTGAAACAAAGGTTATACATTCAATATTTTTATATTTATGAGATCGATACAAACATTTAAGATAGATTTGAGGTGTTGCATTGGAGAAGTCAAAACGTGTTTGACTACTTTGGAGATACAACTTGCAGATCTTATCTTGATCTAACGTGGTCATGATAAAATGGTTTTACATCGATATTATCGCTTTCACGTATGGTTATTTTGTTGGAGAGTAATTTGAAGATCATTTTTATGTCGGTGCAAGTTGTATATATATTGGGAACTACTCATATTGAAGAAGTTGTGATAGTTAATGTGGGTGATGTGAATAGGGTTTTATGATTTCAATTTGAGGTTACAATCAGAAAGTTGATAGACAAAAAGAAGAGAGAAGTTATAGAGTACAAAGAACATATTGGATCTAACAAGCAATCACTGCTACATCCAAATCACTAATCTTGTTGTTCCCTAATAGTTGCAGCAAGCAAAATCCCTTAACTGGGTGAACTCTAACGGATTCTTTTTCGTAATTCCTTTAAAAGGGTAACTTCTTTATTGAGGTTTGAAATCCTCTAGTGAGGTAGATCATAACTGATCTGACTGTACTCCTAACATTGTACTAGTCACTCCTAATAAGGTGAACCCTTAGAAAGATTATTTGTAGCTCCTAATAAAGCAAACTCATTTACTGCAGTTATTGGGCTTGTGGGTGTCATCCCCACCGTGATTCTTTCACTCTTACAAGGGTTTCCACATGAAAATATATTTGTCATCTGTGATGAATTTATGGATTCTTGATATTAATTTGTTTTATGTATCTGCATCAATTATATGCTTTATAGTTTGGAAAGTATTTCAGTAGTTATTTAGATCAGTGGTTGAATTTGGTTACTATTTGCTTGGATTGATTCACACCCCTTCTCACTGGCTATTAATTTCAACAATTGGTATCAGAGCATGGGTCCTCTTGGTGATAATCCATGGGAACAAGTTCTAATGAATATGAATGGGATTCCTTCTCAGATGCTACAGTGGATATTCAAGTTGATGTCATTCATAAGTATGCTCCTCAACACAAACAAGGGGAAAGTTCAAGTGCTACTCAGAATGTAAGCTAGAACTTTGGAAGTAAGACCAAAATTAGATCAAAATCCAAGATTGAGATTGTTCCTCTAAGAACATTACTTGATCGAGTGACTACATAAGATGAGGTTTGAAGCCCTAGCATAAGATCAAATGGATTAGATCCATGTAATACTAACAATGACTCTAATAGTGATGTTAGGACGCTTCGCGGTCTAGGAAGACCTCCAGAGATTGACATAATAGATCTTCTCTTACCAGTCAAAATTTTTGATCATGATAATGTGGTGTTATCCCTAGAGCCAATTGGATCTTTTCCCTAATGCGCCCTGAACTTATTGAGTGGAACCCAAATGAACCTGTGAACCTAATTTCTTGCCCAAATGGCTATACCTTGGCATGATACCTAAATGATATTGAACCCCTTACCTTTTTCACCAGTGTAACAAGTGTGAACATGGCAGAGGGGGATATCAATTTTATCATTCTTTAAAAAAATGGTCTGACGGTGAAAACCACATTGTAGCAGTGTCAGAACTTAAAATAGTAAAAATTAATGATGTATTCAATTGTGAAAACCTCTCAGAGGCGTTGGAGGATGGGAACAAAAGAATCACCTTAGCTAATATGCCTAGCATGGTCTTTTTCTAAAGAAGAGAAGCAACAATTCACTCAGTTTTTCATGAACAAAAAGATCAATTTTGCTTGGTCCTACTCAGATATGATAGGACTTGAAAATGAATTAATAATGCATCACTTGCCCATTTCTCCCAAAGTAAAACCAATCAAACAAAATACTAGAAAAATTAATCCTTATGTGGCATCAATGGTTAAAGCTGAACTAGAGAAGATTCTAAAAGAGGAATTCATAAGAGCTATCGCTTATGCTGACTAGATCTCAAATATTGTACATGTTTTTAAGACTAAAAAATCAATCACAGTATGCATGGATTTCTGGGATCTAAACAAATCCTGTCCAAAAGATGAATTCCCACTTCCCAATATCGACATGAATGTGGATCTCATAGCAGGATATGAGATGTATTCCCTAATGGATGACTTCTCAGAGTATAACCAGATAAACATAGCACTTGAGGATCAGGAGAAGACAACTTTTACTTGTCCTTGGGGCGTATTCTGCTAGAACACCATGCCTTTCAGGCTTAAGAATGCATGAGCAACATATCAAAGAGCTATGACAGCTATATTCCATGACATTATCCACAATAACATGCAAGATTATGGTAATAACGCCTTGGCTAAATCAGCAAAAATAGCTACGCACCTAGCCGATTTTGAAAAAATCCTTGACAGGATGGAATATTTCAAGTTAAGGTTGAACCTAAAGAATTGTGCCTTTGGCATAACATCTGGAAAACTCCTCAGATATATTGTATCAGCAAAAGGCATTGAAATTGATCCAGAAAAAGTGAAACCCATAATAGTGTATTGGAGAAAATATGGATAGGGTTTAGAACAATAGAGATTTACTCACAAAAGTGACCCTATGCACATATTATCCACCTTACATTTGATTGTTATGATAAGGGGTGTATATTTGGAAATGTTTGTAAAGGAAAATGGAATAAAATACCTCTGAAAAAGAACTGGCTGAAAACCCTGTCAAACGGTCTCAGAAACTGTTGATTTCATTGATCCTCAACCGAAACTGCGAGATCTACAAAATGCAGAAATTTTTTTCTAATCTAGCTCAGTTCTTATTTTAACCCTCAATTCAATGTTGACCTTAACCCAAAATTTCCAATTCTGACCCAGAGTTTCCGATTCGGACCTTGAACAAAATGTTGATTTTGACCCAAAATTTTTGATTTTGACCTGCACAGTTCGACAAAAATTCTATTTCTGGATCCTGATAGTTTTCCAAAAAGGGTATCAGAATCTGCACTCCAACTCGATGTTTTGAACCTGTCCTTGCAAGAAAAATGGTCTATTTGTTGGGGGAGGGGTTTGGCTTGGTCAAACCCCGATTTTGGAATTAACCTCAAAGTATATTAGAAATTGCATAAGTAAAACAAAGTAAATCAACAAATTCACCTTGCTTGTATAGAAACCCTTGTGGCGGATTTGAATCCATGGATCGACAAGTATATATCCACCAAATGAATGTAGAATGTAGAATGTAGGATGTAGGATGTCTCAAATCAATTGCCTTTGGATCTTCAACACCAATCTTGAATGGGTCTTGGAATAGGAAGAAGCTTGCATGGATGTTGATGGAGAAATCTTCAATAAGAGGGCTCCATAGAGCTTGAGTCCTTCGATGGCTACAACTAGATCTCCTTGATTAATTAAGTGCTTGAAAGTCTTTGAATGATTGTATACTTGATAGTAAATGCTTTCTTCAATAGATCATGCATAGAATTTGGATGGATGGAATTGCTTCTTGCGTCTTGGATCGTTGATGATTCATGGTTAGAGAAAATGAGAGGAGAAGGATTCCTTATATATGAATCTAGGGAAAAATATTCTAGAGAGGCCTACATAGGAGAATTAAATTCCAATTAGACCTATATCCCTAGAAGAGGACCTATATTAAATATAATTTCAAGAGTCGTTGCTCCGAAGACCAAAACAGCCTACCTAGAAGTGGGGATTAAATCTTTCTGAAGCTCGACATCCGAAAACCCCAGAAACTTGAAATCTTGACCTTGGGTCATAAAAAGGTCAATTCTGACCAAGTTCAAGGTAGAGGTCAACCTTGACCCAGAAAGGTCAATTTTGACCCTGAGGTCAAAAATCTCAGTTTGCAGTTTAGGGTGCCAGAAACAGGCTGGAGAAAAGTGGGAAATAGGGTAGAACAAGGGAAAAAACCAGATCCAAGTCAGAGACCCATTCAAGTCACTTAACATGACCCCAAACCACTTACTCAGAAGGCTAAACTAGTCTACAATGGAAGTGCTTCTATTTTTTGACTATACATTTAGCCCCCACTTTAGCAAGAGTATGGACTCGATGCAAACTCTTGGTAAAGGAGATCATGAAGAAAAGATAATCTTATTGAAATCAAAAGGGGCAAAGGAATCCTCAAGCCCCCAGGGACTTAAGTCTTTGTCAACCCTAAGATTACAATAAGAGAGACATCACCAGTCAAAGAGAAAGAGAGAGAGGAGTGGTTAGATTGCCCTGTAAGATGTGTGTATCTCACTGTGAACGACAAAAAGGATAGGATGGCCCACCAAGCAAGCACTTGATAGTCACCCCATAAAGTTTTGCGCCTTCTGGAAGCTTTGTGCATGTATGTAGTATGTCTTTTGATGACTTTTATGAAGTACCCGTGGATCCATATCCTTATATCACCATGGAATAGATTTGTAAAATGTGTATCTCTTTAGGATTTACAAACTTATGTGCATTACCTTCCAAGGATTTAGCATATTGAATTGTAATTGAATGTGTATCTCTTCAGGATTTAGCAAATTATGTGCGTTACCTTCAGAGGATTTAGCATGCTACAAAACAAAAGGTTAGAACAAAAATGCATAATATAGAATGAGGGAGGCCGTATATATGTCCCCTCCTTAAGATGACAAAATACATACTATTTTGACATGTTAAGGAAAGAAAATAACAACGATAAATCCTTCTTCAACATCAAGACAATATCCATAGACAACACCCAGTCCAAGCCAAGAAGGTCACAGCTCCTATGATGTCATGGAAGGGACGAATGCAAAGAGATATTATGCAAGAAGTGAAAAAGTAACCCTTGTGAGGGATAGCACACTATTCAGTTTCCAAGGTGAGAGATTTATCAACCATGTAAACCCAATGTCAAACAATGAAATAGGTTATGATCAAGGACATAGATCGTCAATGTAAACCAAAATTTTCATGTATGATTGGATATCACATAATAGATAGATACTTCTTAACCAAGGGAAAAGTGGATACCGAAAATATAGAAAAGAAGGAGATGACATCCTTTCCCCCCAAGCGTAGGAATAAGGATGAAAGGGGACCTATTATATTTCTCACAACACTATGCAAGACAACGAGCCCCCAAGGATTAGGCTAACATTGTTTACATAATGTGGAGATCTATAATAGGAACATAAATGCTATTTAGAGAAAACGGGATTGAAATACAACTCATTGCCACATGATATATAAATAACTTTACTATTAATGAGCTGCCTAATCTTATAATCTAAAGCTTGACAGTCATTAGTAGAGTGATCATGAAATTTATGATACAAACAAAAAGGAAGAGTCTTTAAGTGTGGACTGCATTTCTTTTTGCGTTTAGGTCTAGTAATCACCTTAGCACGAAGGGTTTTAGGCAAAAGAACTTCTTGGTCAAATTCCTTCATAGGTTCATCATGTTTTGAAGTGTTATTTGAGATGTCGGTAACATTGATGTGTTGTTGAGGATTAAATCCCAATCCATAAGAATGCTCATGCCTCCCATTTTGTAAGGGCATCTGAATTCTGGGTTTATGCTTACCACATCCTTGACCATGGAATCCTTGTTTAACTAGTCAATGATAACCACGACCATAAGAAGAAGCCATATCAGGAGTCAATGGAACTTCAGTAGTCCCTATATCGTCATTTGTAGGTTTGGTAGATTCATAGTGGGTAGAAGCAGTGACAAATTTATTACGAAGGGTATTAGAAGTAGAAGCAAAAGCTCGTTGTTCAAACTCTCTTTGTTTCTTCATAAAATCAAGATTAGAAACTTTATACTCTCCAATAAAGGTAGGATTAAAATCGAAGGTTCCCCAATCATCTCCAACAAGAGCATTAGAGGAAGAAGGATTACTATTAGGAATAGGAGTATTATAGGTTTGAATATTCAAACAAGGATTTGGTGCATCGTCTGCATGAAGTTTATACACCATGTTGCTATGAATAAACTTGACTTTATGGTGAAGGGTGGAAGGAACAACATGCATCTCATGCAATCAAGGTCTACCCAAAAGGAGATTATAATTAAGAGGTCCAGGCATAACATGAAAAGGAGTATTCAGGATGACCGGATCTACCTTGATAGGTAAGGTAATGATGCCCAAAGTGTTCTTATCAATATTATCAAAGCCACGTATAGGAGCATTGTCAGGTTGAATAGTTGAAAGATCAACTTTAATCACTTTGAGCATGTCCATGCTACAAATATTAAGCCTAGATCCATTATCAATCAAGGTCCTACGTATGATACTCTTATTGATAGTAACAACAACCATAAGAGAATCATATTGATTCTGAACTTCTTTAGAAGGTAAATCCTTTTGAGTAAATACAATGTCAGGAGGACCCAGGGTATCATGCATGCACTGTAAGAAGGCATTGATGTTCTCTTGATTAGGAGGTGGAGTGGAAAGAGTTTCTATAGCTTTTTTCAAGGCTTCATGGTAGGTAGATGAAGTTTGAAGAATCTCCCATAAAGAAATCTTGGCAGGGGTATTGCGTAATTGTTAAAATAAGTCATACTCCTTGAAGGAAGAAGGTAACCTAGGTGCTTGAGGAAGAACGGGTTGAGAAGGAGGTAAAGAAGAAAGAACCACCATATGAGGTTGAGGGTTATTCCTTGTACGATAGGTGTGAGTTATCGAATCTTGATTATTGAAAGACTCCAAAGACTCCATAGGTTTACCTTTGATAGTAATGCAATGAAAACATTTGATAGTCAACAAGGGTTTTGGATAAACCATGTTAGTTATCTCAACACTACAAATAGATTCACAAGAAGAAAGAAGAGAAGACATCCTAGGAGGAGATGTGGAAGGATCATGATTCTCCATAAGATCATCACTAAGGGGGAGAGCATTAAGGAAATTCATATCATTCTCCGCTAATGCCTTATCACTAGAAGGAATCCCAAATGGAGGTAAAGCATCTATAATGTCTTCTTCTTTCTTTAAAATTTCTGCATAAGGGGAGTGTGTTTTAGAAAAAGAGTCACCATCATGTATGAATATTTCATCCATTAATAAATTACCCTCTTGTATCAAAGCTTCTTCAAGAGGAGGGGATAAATCAATGTCTTTATCCAAGGGTTCATCCCAAATAGGAGGATTAGCATCCTTATCAATAAAGCACATTGTAGGAGCGACATAAATCACTAAAGCTTGATCCCTAAAGGGGAAGGACGATAAATTATATTCTAAAGTAGGCTCATAGAAAATACATATATTAGGAGAAGAATTAACATCAATCCTCAACTCATCTCCATAAAGAGAAATATGATGGAGAGAAAGATTAAAGTCATCTTCTTTCTCTAATATATCCTTACAAGGTAATACAAGAGAGGAAAAAGGAACATCACACGCACTAAATAAAGTCTTTCTAGGTGTAACATCATGCAATGATAAGGTAAGAGGAAGATGTTGTTTAATCCCAAAAGTTATAGAAGGATGTTTGGAAAACACTTGAAACAACTTGTGCAACATGATAACGAATAAAGAAATGCATAGAAAATAGATTTAAATATATACAAATGCATTCAAATGAAATCTATAAGCATGAAAAATGTAAATGTTTTTTGTATTTTTAAAGAAAAGTTGTGATTTTTATTTTTGATATATAAATGCAAGAGCATAAAAGAAATCTACTTTTAAATGCATGTAAGATCTAACACAAAATGCAAATATAACACCAAAAAAGAAAGAGTTGTCTATCGCGGATTCACGAAAATGTATAGGGAAAATATGGATAGGGTTTAGAACAATGGAGATTTACTCATAAAAGTGACCCTATGCACATATTATCCACCTTACATTTAATTGTTATGATAAGGGGTGTAAATCTAGAAATGTTTGTAAAGGAAAATGGAATAAAATACATACCTCTGAAAAAGAACTAGCTGAAAACCCCATCAAACGCTCTCAAAAACTATTGATTTTCGCAATCCTAAACTGAAACTACAAGATCTACAAAACCCAGAAATCTTTTTCTGATCTGGCTTAGTTCCTATTTTGACCCTCAATTCAATGTCGACCTTGACCTAGAATTTTTTATTCTGACCCAGAGTTTCCAATTCTGACCCTGAACAAAATGTCAATTCTGATCCAGAAATGAATGTTGATTCTAACCTAGAATTTATGATTCTGACCTGCACAGTCTGACAAAAATTCTACTTTTGGATCCTGATAGTTTGTCGAAAAAAGTATCTGAATCTGCACTCTAATTCGTTGTTCTGAACCTATCCCTGCAAGAAAAATGGTTTTTTTTTTTACGGGGAGGGTTTTACCTTGGTCAAACCCCAGTTTTGGAATTAACCTCAAAGTATAATTGAAATTGCATAAGTAAAACAAAGTAAATCAACAAATTCACCTTGCTTGTATAGAAACCCTTGTAGCGGATTCGAATCTGTGGATCCACAAGTATGTATGCACCAAATGAATGTAGAATGTAGAATGTAGGATGTAGGATGTCTCAAATCAATTTCCTTTGGATCTTCAACACCAGTCTTGAATGGATCTTGGAATAGGAAGAATCTTGTATGGATATTGATGGAGAAATCTTCAACAAGAGGGCTCCATAGAGCTTGAATCCTTCGATGGCTACCAATGGATCTCCTTGATGAATTGAATGCTTGAAAGTCTTTGAATGATTGTATACTTAATAGTAGATGTTTTCTTCAATAGATCATGCATAGATTTTGGATGGATGGAATTGCTTCTTGCATCTTGGATTGTTGATGATTCATGGTTAGAGAAAATGAGAGGAAAAGGCTTCCTTATATATGAATCTAGGGCACAATCTTCTAGAGAGGCCTACATAGGAGAATTAAATTCCAATTAGACCTATATCCCTAGAAGAGGGCCTATATTAAATATAATTTCAAGAGTCATTGCTCCAAAGACCGAAACAGCCTACCCGGAAGTGGGAATTAAATCTTTCTGAAGCTCGACATCTGGAAACCCTTAAAACATGAAATCTTGACCTTGGGTTAGAAAAAGGTCAATTTTGAACTAGGTCAAGGTCGAGGTCAACCTTGTCCCAGAAAGGTCAATTTTGACCCTGAGGTCAAAAATCTCAATTTGTTGTTTAGGGTGCCAGAAACAGGCTAGAGAAAAGTGGGAAATGGGGCAGAACATGGGAAAAATCCAGATCCAAGTTAGAGACCCATTCAAGGTGCTTGACATGACCCCAAACCACTTACTCAAAAGGATAAACCAGTCTATAATGGAAGTGCTTCCATTTTCTGACTATACAAATAGAAATGCAACCACCAAGGAATATCAGTCAAATCAGAACATTGTAAGGGAAGTCGCAATCCATCAAAAGATTCATCTAACAGTTAATGTATAAATCTAAACCCTTTACAAAGATGTTGCATAAAGGTGTAACATTCAAGAGGGATGAAGGGTGTGAAAATATATTCTAATAAATTAAGGAATACCTGGAAAATCCACCTATTCTAATGACACCCATACCTAGAAAGTCTCTCCTACTATACATATCTGCTACGGAGACTTCACTTGGAGCCTTGTTAGAACAACATGATGAAACGGGAAAAGAAAGAGAAATCTTCTACATCAGCAGAACAATGGTTTCCTATGAACTCAATTAAATAATCATCGAGAAGGCATGCTTAGCAATTGTGTTCACTTCATAAACGTTTTGGCATTACATGCTGGTACATTCAATCAAGTTAATGGAAATGATTGATCCTTTTAAGTATCTATTGGACAAAGAAACCTTGACCCGTAGACTAGAAAAATGGGTGATGATACTCAGTGATTTTCACATCGAATATGTGGACAGGAAGGCCATCAAGGTAAAAGTCATTGTTGATCACTTGGAAGATGATCCTCTTCAAGATTGAAAATAGATAACCATTGAGTTTCTTATTGGAACTATCCTACATTTGACAGAGCACCCGTGGAAGATTTTCTTTGATAGATCATTCATACAACAAGGGTCTAGAGCTGGTGTACATTTTATAACTCCCCAAGGATACAAGCTACCTAAAACTTACAAGTTGGTTTTTCCTTGCAAAAACAATATTGTCAAGTATGAAGCCTTAGTGAATAGGTTGAAGCTAGCTATTGAGTGGAAAATCATTGATTTTCAAATTTATGGAGACTCCCATTTAGTAATCAACCAAGTCATTGATCAATACCATACTAAAGATGAAAAGATTACACCATACAAGAGAATGGTTGATAACTTTAAGATTTACTTTGTTTTTATCACCTTCCAATAGATTCTAAGGGTAGAGAACAAAGAAGTTGATGCCATGGCTATCATAGCCTCAATTCTACAATTAGAAGAGAATCAATTCCACTATGACTTCCTGGTGGAAGAGCTTTCATTTCCATCATATGATTCCCCAGAATCCCAACTAGTATGTTCAATTGTGGGCACCGAGTCCTTTAGATATAACTAGATATACTCATACCTACAAGACAAAATAATCCCTAACGACCTATCGATAAATGATAAAAGAAACCTTATAAGAAATGCATCGCGTTACTTGATCATAGCTAACGATTTGTATAGACAAGGTCTAGATAGTACTCTTCTTAGATGTCTAGAACGTGAAGAGTCTGGATGTACGCTAAAGGAAGCCCACAATGATATTTGTGGGTGTCACTCCAATGGTCTCTTGTTAGCCAAGAAACACCTAAGGTTCAGGTACTACTGGCCTTCAATGGAGAAGGATGTTGTTCAATTTTCCAAATCCTGTAAGAAATGTCAACTACATGATAACTTGATCCATGCTCACACCCAAGAGTTGTTACCTTTTATCACCCAATGGCCATTTCAACAATGGTCGTTTAACCTGGTTGGTCAATATATCCTTCATCATCATACGAACACAAGTTTATCAGCACTACCAATGAATACTTCACAAAGTGGGTGGAATTTTTCCCTTTAATCAAGGTGATCAGTAAACAAGTGTTAATGTTTTTCCTTAACTATATCATCTGCAAGTATGGGATACCTTCCTCTATTGTAACAGACAATGGGAGACAATTCAAGAACAAAGACATTGATGAACTATGTGAGAAATTCCATATTACCCAGCATTATTCCTCTATCTACTACCACAAGGGAATGGACATGATGAAGCATCGAACAAGACCATACTAAAAAACATCCATAGAACAATGACAAAATCAGGAAAGGATTGGCATCTCTAGTTGAATCCAACTTTATGGGCCTATTGAACTAGTATCAGAATGCCTACAGAGGCAGTGCCATTTGAACTAGTATATGACACAAAAGTAGTATTTCCTATTGAGGTAGAAATACCATCACTTAGAGTCTCTTTGCAAAGACTCATAACTAACAAAGATTATAGGATTTCCATAATCCAAGACTTACAATTGCTTTATGAAAGAAGCCAAGAAGCATTTGACCATCTGAGGGTCTACGAGAAAAGAATTTCTAAAGGCTATAACAAGAAAGTAAGACACTGAGAATTTCAGGTTGGTGATCTTGTACTCAGAGAGAATTCAAAGAATTAATAAAATTGAGAATAAAAGGGCAAGTTTGAAACCAACTGGTTGGGTCCCTTCATGATTACTGCAGCATTTGGCTCTGGAGCCTATCAACTATGAAGTCTGGAAGGGGAAACATTTCTCAATCCAATCAACACTATTCAACTGAAAAATTTCTATAGCTAGACATCTTGAGAAAAAGCACTTCATGTACAGGGAAAATGTTCTTGAAAAATACCAAAAATAACAAAAAGTAAAAAAATACAAAAAAATAAAATAAAGTAAAAAAAGTGCCTTGATGAAAACCTGTAAATATAAGGCACCTTGGTAGAATAAATAGTAATTATTCTAAGTGGTGAAAACATGGAAAACAGATGTCACTTGTAACTATCACTCCATCTATCAATGCGTAGCTTGGCTATCCCACCTCTAGAGGATTCAACTTGCTTTCCTACATGTATATACTTTCAGTCTCTTTTGTGACCTTGTGAAACTCATCTCAATGGACCTCTCGCCACCATAGATTGGGGTTGGTCGATGTCTTATTCCTAGGAACTCATTCCTCCCCAAGGGTAATCTCCTAGAAATTTTGGCAACCAAGTCAGCATCTTATCAGTCGTCTCACTAATCAGAGTCAGGTATCCTGGTCTCTCATCCACTAGACTTTTCTCCACTAACACAATGGTGTTTTTAAACACCACAAACCCAAAATCAAACAGTGTTTCTTAACACTCTCATTAGATACATTAGGTTTTTTCAACACTCATCAGATGAATTATAGGCATTCAGATACAACAAGTATCGACAACCAACAATCAATAATATAGCAGGAAATCCTCAATACCTAAACTTCATCATGTCTCCCATGTAACTCGATGATATCTCCGGATTAGAGAAACTGTGAAAGACATTGAATTTTGTGTGTTGTCTATTATCATTAGTTTTTGAGCATTATGCCTTCTTGGTAACTCAAAGATGTCTAACGACTATAAAAACAAGGATTTCTGACATTATCATTTTCTTTTATTTTATTTGTGGGTGTGGTTCTGATGATCCAAAAGGGGTCAAATAAATCTAGTATTTGTGGTAAGGTCCCATGTCACATATGGTATGCCACACATATGTTGAATCAATTTATTTCAATGATGAGGTGAGGTCAGAACTATCTCCTTATCTATTTCTCTATTTGTTCATGCAAAGGAACACTCATGGTCATCTCGGCTCTAAATTCTTCAATGTTTGTGTACCCTTGCAATATTAACAAGAAGCGATGCTCAGGTCATCTAGACCCTAGCATCTTGATGTTTTCATTTTCTTCCCACATCCTATCCGATGGAATTTATATTCATATTCTCATGGTCGTAGTGGCACCAGTGAGGGTTATATTGACTTCGTATTCCCAAAATGCTCAATGATGATAAAAACAACTACAAGACCAAAGTGACTTTAATTATAGCTTTCATTCATCCTAAGTTTGCATTTATTTTTAGCATTATGACACTGTTAAAATCTAAAGAACTGAACACCATTCCTCACCTCAGCGGTTAATTGTAGATGTCATCCTTAATCAAATGGACTTGAACACATTACCTACAAGAAAATTTAGTGGCATACATCATCAGATCATGTAAAAGGGCATGCAGTTCTAAGCTTTCATTTCATTCAATGTATCAATGAGCTTATGACATCAACATTGAAGCCAAAAATAGAGATATTGGTCGAATTACTATGACATCAAAACAATGCAAAGAACATTAGTGAATCCATAGACAATACAATGCAACAATAAAAGTACAATGGATAAATATATCCAACAGTGTAAGAAAGAAAGGAAATGAATATATCCATCAACATAGCATGAAGTAAAGTACAATTATCAATGACATACGAAGGATGCTAAACATTCACCACAAGAGATATAAGAAAAAGAATCATACACTGAAAAAATCACATGAGAGCACAAAAGAAGAAAAATACAGTATCTCATATATCATCAATAGTATAAAATCTCAGTACAATATATTAGTAATAGTGAATCATAATTGATGAATCAGTATCAGTATCATAAAAAAATATATACATAATGTATGTCAAGGTGCATCGTGTATACAATAAGTCTCAAAATCAATAGAGGAGAAGGAGGAAAGTAGCATCTGTTAGGAATAACAGTCCACAAGACAACTGAGACGGGGGGTGAATCAGTTGTGATATAGATTATTAAACGTTATACTTTATAAACCAAATCTGCAAATGTAAATGATAACACAGTAATAGACAACACCATAACACAATATTTGTTGTCAAGGAAACCCTGTTAAAGGTAAAACCCCGGTGGGAATTAACACCCACAAATAATGTACTGAGAGTATAGTATCCCTGTTAAAAGATGTTATCCCTGTTAGGAGCTTGTTACAACATTACATTACACAGTCCCTATTAGGAGACAGACCCTATTAGGAGTCAAAGGAAATAGTAGGCTCACTACCAAGGCACACTGCCCAAAGAAGGTTAAAGCCACCCTCAAGGATTTACAATCCGCACAAGTGTATAAAGAAAATACACAATCAGAGAACTGTCTGCCAACAAATGTCTTTGCTTGATTAGATCCAGTGAAGTATCAACTCTGCTTGCATCCAGTAGTCAACAAGCTTCACATCTTCCACACATGCCTTCTCCTATGTTCTCTATCACACTTCTCCACAAGAATTTATCTTTCATATATACCCTTACACAATAACTTATTAGGTCGGCCAGTTAAGCTTTTCTAATACATAATTAATTAGGTCAGCCAATTAAGGCTTTCCATCATACAAATAATTACATATCCCCTTGCTAAGATACACACGGTATCTAAGACAAGTATACAACATTTATAATTCATTACATATACTTCCAAATCTATATTTCATGCTCACAATTAATTTCACACGCTACATGTCTGAAGTTGGCCAGGAAATAGATCTTCTCTAGAATACACGCCACAGCTAACATCATCAGTCTTCAATCAAAAATAAAACTCAACCCATTACTCTAACATATGTTGGTTCTCCATCTGTAAGGTCACAAGTTCTGAAATAACTCCATCATAAAGATATACCCAAAACATAGAGACCTGCTCTGTCTAGAATCACATTTGCAGTCCAGAAAACCAATCTTCACCAAATGAACTGTAACATCCACATAATGTAACATAAAGTCAAGTGACCTTAGGAATAAGATCAGCACACATCCTTCTGCATAAATCCAACTTTGATCATTCTCAATCATTCGTACAGTGTTCGTACACTCGTTCCAGTTAAGTAGCTAATATGTCTTCTCCATAGAAATATATGTTGGCGTCATTAATAAAACATGAATATCAACAGCATGATTAGTAACCAAAACTGATATCATCCAACAATCTCCCCCTTTGGCATTGATGGAAACATATGGGAAAATCCATATGCATCAACCCAAAAGTAGTCTCTCTCAATACGATCTTCTCAATATCCTCAACATAAATCTCCCCAAAACAGTAGGGATTTTCTCATAGATTCCTTCCCCCTTTGGCAGCAATGGAAAAGGGTGCCATAATTCACTTGTAGTCTTATGTAAGATGTAGCTTTTTCAAATCTTAATGTCCAATCAGCTAGATGCAAGATCACCTATATGTACTCCATTATTTTTCTGCAATCACTCCCCCTAAGGAGTAGATCCATACATCAAGTCCAGAGAATGATATAGCTCTGAGATCCACTAGACTGATGCACATCTGCATCATTTAGTTTTCACTGGAAGGGGCCGTCACCCCAAGCATGCCTCTGAGATATTCAAAAGCATCTTTTGGCAAAGGTTTAGTAAATATATGTGCTATATGTTCCTTTGTGCTAATATATTCCAGTTTAATCTCTCTATCTGCTACCTTCTCCCTCAAGAAATGATACTTGATGGAAATATGTTTAATCTTTGAATGCATTATAGGATTCTTTGACATATTCACTATGCTGGTGTTATCACAATGGATAACCACTGGTTCTTTGAAAATTATTATGATTCCCTTCAGCATTTGTATCATCCAAACAACTTGTGTATAGTTTATTGCAGCAACAACATACTCTAACTCAGCAGTAGATTGAGAAATACAGTTCTGCTTCTTGCTCAACTAAGAAACCAACCTCTTTCCAAGGAAAAATGCTCCACCACTTGTGCTCTTCCTGTCATCTACATTATCTGCCCAATCATTATCAATAAAATCCTGCAATGTAAAATCATCAGATTTTTCATACCATAATCTATACTCTATTGTTCCTTTCAAATATCTGAAAATTCTTTTCATAGCAACAAAGTGTGTCTCTTTAGGATCTTCCTGATATCTAGCCACAATTCCAACTACATTGGTAATATCTGGTCTAGTGTGTGTCAAATATTGTAGACCTCCAATCATTGATCTGTACTTAGTCTACCCAACACTTTGAGTCTCGTCACTTTTAGTTAGTTTGTTCCTTGTCGCCATGGGTGTACCAACGGGTTTACAATCTTCCATTCCAAATTTCTTCAACATTTCCTTAAGGTACTTGATCTGAGATATAAATATGCCATTCTTACTCTGAATAATTTTCAAACCAAGAAAAAATTTCATCTCACCAATCATTGACATCTCAAACTCATTCTCCATTTCTTTAGCAAAATTCTTACTCATTTTATCATTGCCTCCAAAAATGATATCATCAAAAAAAACTTCTATAAATAAGATTACATCTTCATCAGTTCTTAAATACAAATTATTGTTTGCATTACCTTTTCTAAAACCAAGACAAAGTAGATGTTTATCTAGTCTTGCATACCATTCCCTCGGTGCTTGTTTCAGTCCATACAATGCCTTCTTTAGTTTGCAAACCATGTTTTCATCATCTGTCAAAGGAAAACCATTAGGTTTCTCAATGTACACTTCTTCTTCTAGATCACCATTCAATAATGTTGATTTCACATCCATCTGACACACTTTGAAGTCTTTATGTGCAGCATAAGCAAGGAATAGTCTCACAGCTTCCAGTCTAGCAACAGGTGCAAATTTTTCTTCATAGTCTATGCCTTCTTGTTGTGAGTAGCCTTTACATACCATTCCAGCCTTATTTCTTACCACTGTTCCTTCCTCATCCATTTTGTTTCTGAAAACCTACTTAGTGTCAATCACATTCTTGTTCTTAGGTCTTGGAACCAATTCCCAAGTATTGTTCTTCTTTATCTTTTCTAGTTCTTCTTCCATGGCTTTAGTCCAATATTCATCTTTACATGCTTCATCAATAGTCTTGGGTTCAACTTGAGAAATTAAATAGATCTCATCTCTAACTTTAGATCTAGTCATCATGCCTTTGCTTGCATCACCAATAATTTGGTCCTCAGGGTGGTTTTTCTTGATATACCTTGGTGTCTTTAATGTCTTAGTAGCTTCTTCTTGTTCTTCTTCTTCAATCTCATTCTCGGTCATCAAGGGTCCTTCAGGTTCAGCAACAACTTCTCTTGATTCTATTATCTGACCACAATCATACATTCTTTCCTGAATTTGAAATTTCTCATCTATCCTCACATTGGCACTTTCAATCAATTTCCTCAATCTCAGATTGAAACATTTATATGCTTTACTCTTAGTGGAATAACCAAGAAAGATTCCTTCATCCCTTCTAGCATTAAACTTGCCTATCTCATCATCTCTTTTGATATAACATTTACTACCAAATATTCTAAAATATTTCACAGTAGGTGCATGATCAAACCATAATTCATAAGGAGATTTATTTGTACCTTCTCTAATCTAAATTTTGTTTAATGTGTACACAGCAGTGCCAACTGCTTCTCTCCAATGAACATGTGATACATTTCCTTCTAGCAACATAGTCCTTGCAGCATCTAATATGGTTCTATTTCTTTTCTCTGCTATCCCATTCTGTTGTGGAGTTCTAGGAGTTGAAGTCTGTCTATGTATTCCATTTTCTTCACAATATGTATTAAATAGTTCTGATGTAAACTCTCCTCCTCTATCTGATCTCAAACATTTCATCTTTAAACCGGATTCATTCCCAACTTTTGCTTTGAACAACTTGAACTTGTCAAATGCTTTAGATTTCTCTCTCAAATATGTAACCCACATCATTCTAGAAAAGTCATCAACAAAAATTATAAAATACCTTTCACCATAGTATGATCTTGTTCTTGTAGGACCACATAGATCTGTATGCACCAGATCCAACTTCCCTTTTGTTGAATAAGCTTTTCTCTTGAAAGTGCTTTGATTCTATTTCCCCATAACACATTCTCTACACATAGTGTTAGATGGATTTACAATTTTAGGTAGATCTCTTACTGCTTTTGTCATACTTGCCTTAACAATGTTATCAAAATTAACATGACAAAATCTTCTATACCATAACCAGCTGTCATCAACCTTTGCAATAAAAAAATAATCTTCAGATGTGTTCAATTCAAATACATTACCTTTGGATTTAGTACGAGATGCTATCAATTCTCATGTTTCGCTCTTGATAGTACACTTTCCATTTATGAAGCTCAGTTGATAACCCTTGTCCACTAGCTGACCAACACTCAACAAATTGTGCTTAAGTCCATCAACAAGTAATACATTGTCAGTGTTAGTCTTTCCATCCAAGGAAATGGATCCAATTCCAATAATAAGTTTAGGAGTATTGTCACCAAATCTAACAACACCACCATCATGTCTTTTCAAACTCACAAACTTATTTTTATCTCCAATCATATGATGTGAACAACCACTATCTATGA
>MU223895.1:86326-119508 GCA_018584345.1 Thuja plicata
AAATCCAATTTCATCATAATCACCATTCTCATCATTAGATATACCTTCACTAGCATAATAACATTCCTTATCCTTTGAGAACTTAGACTTGAAAAACTTAGGTTTGTGCTTTGGAATTCTTGTAGGATATCTAGATGCAAAATGACCGATCTTGTTACATGAAAAACATTTCAAAGGTAATTTTCCCTCAAACTTACCCTTACCTCTCTTTTCTCTTCTGGCAATCAGTGCAACAATTTCATCTAGCTTTCTTTCTTCTTCCTGTATCTATTCACATTCATCAGCATAGGCTCCAAGTTCTTCTTTTAGATCATTACTGCTTGTGCTTGCATTTCCAAGTATGATTCTTTTTCTTTTGTGTACGGTTTCTTTGAATGCTGACTCAACCTTAGGTAGAGTGTCTCCCAATTCTGCAGCTTCAAATGTAGTTATCTTTCCAATAAACATCTCTCTGGTGAAGTTTGGTGTCAAAGGTATGATTTCCTCTATAACATGAACCTTGGTTCTATATGCAGGTGTCAAAGATCTGAGTATATTTGCAATAACTTCTTCCTCACTCTAAGTTCCTCCAGAGTTCCTAATACCAGTCACTACCTTAGTAATTCTCTATGCATATTCTCTGATGTTCTCATCTTCTTTCATCTTCAGTGATTCCATCTTTGTCTTCTAGTTTTGTGACTTTGCTTTCTTTGTAAACTTGTCTCCAACATATAGTGCTTCCAGTCTTGACCAAATTTCATGTGCCGAGTCCAAATCCTTTACTTCAGTAAATTCACCTTCTGATAATGCATTAATTAAGGATTCCCTTGCAACCATATTGCATGAGAATAGCTTATTTTGATCATCACAGGATTTCTCTAATTCATCCTTAGTCGCTATCTTTTCCTTCTTCTTTGTTATCATCCAGTAATCAATTCCCAGACATAGAAAATGTGTTCTCATCTTGTTCTTCCAACTGTCAAAGTTATAGAGTCAAACTTTGGACTATCCTTCCTATAGTAAGTCATCTTCAAGATCACCTCAAGCTATTAAACTTTCTCTCTGAGGACCAATAGCTCTGATAGCAATTGTTAGGAATAACAGTCCATAAGACAACTGAGAGGGGGGTGAATCAGTTGTGATATAGATTATTAAAATTAATACTTTATAAACCAAATCTGCAAATGTAAATGATAAAATAGTAATAGACAACACCATAACACAATATTTTTTGTCGAGGAAACCCTGTTAAAGGTAAAACCCCAGTGGGAATTAACACCCACAAATAATGTACTGAGAGTATAGTATCCCTGTTAAAAGATATTAGCCCTGTTAGGAGCTTGTTACAACATTACAGTACACAGTCCCTATTAGGAGATAGACCCTATTAGGAGTCAAAGGAAATAGTAGGCTCACTACCAAGGCACACTTCCCAAAGAAGGTTAAAGCCACCCTCGAGGGTTTACAATCCGCACAAGTGTATAAAGAAAATACACAATCAAAGAACTGTCTGTCAGTAGCTGTCTTTGCTTGATTAGTTCCAATGAAGTATCAACTCTGCTTGCATCCAGCAGTCAACAAGCTTCACAGCTTCCACACATGCCTTCTCCTCTATTCTCTATCACACTTCTCCACAAAAATTTATCTTTCATATATACCCTTACACAATAACTTATTAGGTCAGCCAATTAAGCTTTCCGAATACATAATTAATTAGGTCAGCCAATTAAGGATTTACATCATACAAATAATTACATAGCCCCTTGCTAAGATACACACGGTATCTAAGAAAAGTATACAACATTTATAATTCATTACATATACTTCCAGATCCGTAAGTCATGCTCACAATTAATTTCACACACTACATGTCTGAAGTCGGCCAAGAAATAGGTCTTCTCCAGAATACATTCCACAGCTGACATCATCAGTCTTCAATTAACAATTGAACTCAACCCATTACTCTAACATATGTCAGATGTCCATCTGTAAGCTCACAAGTTTTGAAATAACTCCATCAGAAAGATATACCCAAAACAAAGAGACCTACTCTGTCTAGAATCACAGTTGCAGTCCAGAAAACTAGTCTTCACCAAATGAATTGTAACATCCACATAATGTAACATAAAGTCATGATACCTTAGGAATAAGGTCAGCACACATCCTTCTACATAAATCCAACTTTGATCATTCTTAATCATCCATACAGTGTCTGTACACTCATTCCAGTTAAGTAGTCAGTCTGTCTTCTCCATAGAAATATATGTTGACATCAGTGACAAAACATGAATATCAATAGCATGACCAATTACCAAAACTGATATCATCCAACAGCATCATGTTTTTCTCCCACCCTCAACACCATCATGGAGAGGAGGAGGAGGTGGGGCCTCAACTCTAACAAAATTTGAAGGGATAGCTCCCTCTGACCTAGCCGCAAATTAGGAATAATTTTAGGTGCATCGTTTGCCTTCGAAATAACTCTGATGTAAAGGGCATATTAATAAGAAGCTATTGCTCCCTAGTAGCTCATGACATGCTGATCTTGATCCCTAGTAGTAGTAAGCTCTTGAATACGTGTTGCACCCACCCGATCTCGCTCCACCATCTAAGACTTTTCTATGATGAGGTTTGTCTCTAACAATCAAATGCGCATGAATCCTCTCTCATATGCCTCTGCAAGAGGTGCATTGACAATAGGAATGTCTCCCATAAGTTCCTTCCACTGGCCTTAGAGGAAGGATTGGGTCTATCTACATGAGGTTGAGGGCCTCTATCAACCCATCATCACACAAACCGCTCTCCCTCCTCCTCCTCAATCACACCCTCTATGGTGCCAATAGAACCTAAAGTTCCACCCTCTCTATGCCTGTGTTGGTGTACCACAACCTCTCAAATCAAGATGGCTCCTAGACTACCCACCTTCCCTCTAGTTTGTCCTCTGGTGAATGGCTCATAATCAAGACATGAAGCTCTCTCCATTGGATCATTGAAACAAGGAACATGATGCATTATTATGTGTCGTGCATAGTATGGGGTGACACAAGCATCTGTAAGCTCAGGTAGGTACTCCCACCTGGACGGTTGAAGGCCACAAACCTCTTGCACTACCAAGGCATAAGATAACCTCAGACTCCATCCCTAGATCTCCTCATTATCATAATGAGTGTAAGTTGTGAACTCTGTAGAGGTATACTAGTGATGAACAAACTGTTTCCATACCCTGGTGATATCAAACCTCTCAATGACAGGGGAAGATCTATCAATGAACGGCCGACAATAAAACATAAATGAAAGATCTCTCTTCACCTCAACCATCTCTCAGTATGCACATACAACCTCCAATCAATGATAGATAGGTCATCAAGCTGTCGGCGCCAATAATCTATCTTGCCCAAATTGGGATGGTGAAAATAGCATGTGTATCTGTAGATGTAGGGTTAGCCAGCCCCATCTGTCACTAGCTAAGAAATGGGAAGATTCTCCCACACCCAAATCTATAAAACCAATACCCCTGTAGCCATGCTCTTGCCTCTTCGGTATACTACCTCATGAAGCTATCGGTACATGTGGAAAAGAAGGCAGGAAGTAGCCAACATCTCCAAAAGAATCCGACCCCAACTACATAAGAAGCCCTACTGGCTCCTATCTGACATCAACATGCAACCTATCAACCCGATCATAACATAGGAAAGAGGATAGTATGTAGCATAGCGGGTCATCATGTAATCCCATTTCATGTGCATGTCTATAATAGTATGATCGCCAAAAATTTGTTGTAACATTGCAATGCCCTGAGGGGGCTCCTAATCAGTATACCAAAGCGACTATGAAGGGAATATGAAGGACCATGTAGAAATCCTCTAATGTGACTATAATCTAACCAGTGGGAAGGTGGAAGGTATTATGCTTTGAATGAAACCTCTCCGCCAAAGCAATCAAAAAATAATGGTTCACATGGATATCAGTAATCGTAATGAGCTTTCCAAGCCCACACTGGTCAAGAACATCCCTCTCCTGATTTAAAAAGTTCAGTACAAGTCACATGGTTTGCGGATAGGCACAATGAAAATGAGGCTCCCTCAACTAAATTTGCATCACAAATCCACATAAAAGTGCATCATTATGTGATCAAATCAAGTGATACATGCAATAATCGAAAGCAAGAAAAATCATAAACAAGTCAAAAGTCAAAGTATGATGATCAGACGAAGGAGAAATTTTGACTAAAACAAGCCATTATTTTCCATGTGACACAGTACAATTCACCATATTATCATATGATAATTATTACTAAGACATACTTTGAAATACTATGATGCAATAAACTTCATTGCATTGCACAATGTAAGTGGTAAAATTGGAAAATTTTGTGTGATGCAAGGGTAAGAACAAAACAAAAAAAAAAACTATATGACTGAAATGTACTTGTTTTAACCATAATTTCATACAAGGGTTCTTACTAGATGATACAATAAATTTTATCATTGTATGATATGACAACATGAACGGATCAAAATGTGGAAAAAAATTCATGAAAATGCACCAAAAATTTGAAAAACTAGATTTGGATTTGATCACTTACTAGTGGTCTATAGTTCCTCGGCCGGTTGTGGCATCTCTAGAGCTCAAAACGGTGCTTTTGCACTGGTACATGCATATTTCCTCGCAAAAGGGCTCAAAGGTTCTTCAAAATTCAAAAGTGAAAATGAAATGAAAATGACCCCTCAAGGCCCTTGTATAGCCACTTTGACCTAATTTTAGAGTCATCAAATCACATTGAAAACCATGCCAATACCTAGTTTGAGCATCCTAGATCCATTTTTGGGAGTGAAATTGAAAACCCGTATCAAATTTCAAGTCAAATACCTCAGTCAAAATTTTCATTCAAATGCACTTGACTGCTGGTGCAATCAAGCCTCTCATTGCAAATAAGCCAGGAATAAATCCAAATTCAATCCCACCTAATCCAACCATGATCAAAACATGGTCCAATTGAGTTAAATCCAGTCAAACATTGATCAAAATTGGTCAAAATGACCTCAATCAATCTTGAAACTTAATTGCAATCATTTGCAATCTCTCTAGAATCCCATTGAATCAATCTAACATCATTTCTAATCATAAATCAAAGATTTTTCTTAATTGAATCAATCAAATTTTGATTATTTTATCGAGGGGGCATGATAAATAAATCAAATCAAACAAGACCTCATCTCTAGGGGCATCTCAACTTCATTAGAATCTATATCAAGTTGAGATTTGTTGATCTTTCCCAACATGAGTAGTTTCATCACTTCACTCAAATTGCTCAAACATGCATCTAATTTGTTTCAACCCAATCAAATCTCTAGGGGCATGTTAGTTTCATCGAACCACGTCAATCTAGTAGTCTCTTCCCAATCACAAAATTGGCTTCATTAGGATCCATATCAAGTTAATTATCTCAATGAGTCTCTTAATGGTAATCAGTTTTATCACACTTCATACTACTGGTTAATCATTCAAACTAACCTTATGGTTTAAGAGTCTTTTCTAACATTGATCAATTTCATCACTTCACATCAAATTGGTTAGTTGTCATCATCAACAGACAAGCGTTCAATTTCATTTCTTTACATCAAGCTGAATATTTTGGTTCTCTTCTATCGATCTTATGTCAATCAAGCTCGGAGTTGGTATCATTAAATTTTGTTCAATCAATTTCATAAGCGGCTCTCAATCAAGAATAGTTTCATCGCTTCACACCAAACTATTCGACATCTCGACATTATTAGTTCTTTGAATCCACGCCCTGCTCACACATTGATTCAAAGAGGGGCAAATGTAATCACCTAAAATTGGTCTAGTAAACTAAGATCCCCTAATCTCGATTAATTGGCCTAATATCCTAATCAAATGCATGTAAATACTAGGCCTAATTATGTGGGTAAGTCCAATCAACCTACTTGCATAATTAAATTAATCCTCTAAATAAATCATCAACTAAATTTTAAAATCCCAACATTAGGGTTATTAACTCGATAAATCAAAGTCACTTAATAGTCCTAACCCTCTTTTTAATTAAGCAAACTCATTCAACACATGTGTGTGCATCAATTTCTAATTAAAAAGGGAATTAAATGAAAAAAAAATCTATTTTGTCTCATCCACAACCCAACAAGCACAAATTTGACCAATTAATAACCTCTCAATTGGATTAAAGGAGAGTGCATCTTAACCGCCCTTCGTAGTCAAATATTAATCATTCATTCTCGTGGGATTCCTATAAAACCAAACCCTCTCAAGCTCATTTAATAATCACAATTTCATAGTAACATCCTAATACTAAATTTCATCTAGGGTTTTATAGTGCATTGTAGAAAGCCTAATTTGTATAGTATTTCCTTCCTTAGATTACTTGCATCTCATTTAGCATAATGGATAATAAATCATAGTTGCATTCTTAGCTCAGTTTCATCTTTCTATATTCTAGTTGCATTGTTTTTAGCAATATTTTGGAGTAGAGAATGCAATCTTTGCATCATACTCATAATGAATCTTTCATTTTGAAGTATTCTACTCACTAGTCTACATGTTAAATCTGAGAGCAACATAAAATGGACCACACTTGCTTCATCTAGGAAGCAATAATTCAGTTTCTAGTGGGTTCTTGTTTTGATTATTGATTGAATATCATGCTACTAAGCCATGAATGTAAGGATTTATTGAAGTCTTTTTGTTGTAGGTGTTGACCACTTTTTTCACACACAATAATAGATGTTAAGCCCCAACATTAGAGAGTAAATCGCATACGACATTGACATAACAACTGGGGTTTACAAAACTAACTAACAAAAAAACATTTAAACAATTACTTTGAAAAACTGACTAAGAAAAATGAAGGAAAAAACACCTAGTAACATCGAATGTTTGCTACCAAAAAAATATACCCCAACTGCCATAAAACTATCTCAAACCGAAGCATGGAAATATCCGGTGACCATATATCCCAACTAATTTCTTTCATTGTCATTTCTATGTGTTCAAGTCTACTACAACTCCTCATTATAACTACCTCAACCAAAATCAAACTGTATAATCATTATCATTTTCAGACCATGCCCTAGCATTCAAGTCGTACCCTAACACAAGGGCATGAAACTCAAGCTCTTATAAATGTTAAGAAATGAACTTTGGAACATAAAATATGTTCCTTTTTACATGACTATAGGCTACTAAATTCTCAAAGATGTAATTTCATAGCTCAAAACTTATTGTCACGTAAAGTAACTTCATTTCTATTGTCTTTGCAATGACTATCCATTTAACACCATAGTGATGGGATTGAATCCCTTCTTCTTCTTTTCTATTTTCAAAATTTACTAATATCCATAAAAGAGAATGCTCATATAATCATGAGAAGATATATATTTTTTGTCTTGAGAAATATACTCAACCTATCACCTATATAAATTAATATTCACTTTTCTTCCATTGATACCACAATGATCATATAACCGTAATATGTTTAAAAAAACACAAGTCTTTTTGTCAATTGATTTAGAAATAGAATCATATGAATGTGATCATAAAAAATGTCAAATTTTACCATTTTTTAAAGAAACCCTTTTCAAAACATGTTATTGCATTCTCAAATATTCTCAACTTTTAATTCCTTATACTTTGCAAATCGCGAGTCATCAACACCTAATCAATCTTGTAAGAATAAATTATTGATAACTTATCAATATTTCATTGATAAGATATCAAACTATATTGATAACCAACATAAATGAGGTATTAATATCTTATGAAATGAAAAGAGTTCATAACCCATCATGAAAAGATACAATGATCACATATACCAATATCAACAAACTACTCATTGATAAACATTGCCAACATTACCAAACATGAATATCACCAAATGAATATATATCAACCATATCAAATTAATTAATCAAATTCATGAATGCCAATGTATTAATGTGGAATTCCATTATGATACTCACCAATCTGAATACTGATCACAATCTCTAAAGATGGCACAATCAAACTATAACCAATCAAGATACCTAATCACAATCTCTAAAGATGCCACAATCAAACTGTAACCTATCTTGTCCATCATAAAATGTTGCAAGATCGCTAAATCATGACATCAAGTATATATAACAAAAATTGTGCATCATGGCTAATTATATAGCATCACATCAAATATATATCTATTCATCACCATCTGAACATATAGCTTTACCATTACCAATACCTTTTTCACATAAATGAAAAAACCTTATGCCAAGGGTCTAACACAAAACATTTCAAACATTTTGTCCCTGGGTACAAAACATTTCAAATATTATGTCCTTGGGTACACAATGTTTCAAACATTTTGTACCTTCAATATCTATCTCGGACATATTATAATCTCAGAATCTCAGATCCCTTCTTTCAAATCATCTTTCAAAACTTTTATTCATACTTCATGCAATTTTCTCATAAGCTTTTTAACGAAATGCATGGAATATGTTGAACTTAAAGACAATTTTTCTACAAAACTTCCTAATTCTAATCCTACAGTTCCTATTCATGATGATGATAGAGATATAGCTCCTAATTATCCCATCCTAGTGAGAGCTAGATCCTCTCCAAGTCTCAAACCACCCTAATGGATAGTCTTACAGAAGCTAGTTTATGCAACTCTTTAGATGACCTTAAACAATATTCCTTTTGTCAAAGCATTATTCTGAATCCTTATGTTAATTATTTTATTGATGACTTCTCTCCAAGAATTACATTAAGTCGACATGAAACTCTTTATAAACCTCCCACTTCTCCTAAAGAAGATAAGAATAGTGATAGGAATCTCCACAAAGAGAATGTTTCTCCTCTCATTCCTCTTTATACTACAGAATTCCATAAGCCTCAAGATGAATCTCCTTCACACTCTACATTAAAAGCCAATTATAATGTGAGTTATGACATTACTACTCAACAAGGGTATAGTGGATTAGGTCTTGGAATTAATGAACAAGGTTTTAAGGTTCCTATAGATCCTCCTACACAAGTCACCAGGTGTGGTCTAGGTTTTATACCTCAAGTTACAAATTTTCCTTCTCCTAATCCTTCTCCATTAAAAAAAAAAACCTCATCTTAACATTCTTTTACCAACATCATCTGTTGTCACACCTCCTTTTGATGATTGATTAGCTTTAGCTAAGAGAATATTTTGGAGAATTAAATATGATCCTAAAATTCATTTTCCTTATGAACATTTTCCAAAGAATCAAAGACCTATTAATGTTGAATTCCCATGTCTTTTTAATCATAGAAATAAACACTCTCTTGCTGATTATATTGAATTTAGACAACTTTCTCAAGATTTTGTATATAGATCTCTTCTTTCTTTAACAACGGATCTTATGTTTTTTCTTGATATCAAAGACATGTCTTAGCATTATTTGGGGCTCTTTATTATAAATAATGTGCATTGTGAGAAACATAATAGTTTGTTTCCTTGTATTTCCACTTGGGGGAGGGAAAGGTTTCTTTATCTCATCTATTTATCCTTTTAAAGGATCCATTATCTCTTTGTTGGTTACATATTTTATACTGTGATGTCCTTCCATGCATGGACTTGTTTTTTAGGATCTTTCTCTTTAATGGGATTGTTTTTCTTTTTTACAATATCTTCATTGTTTGGAAGTGCAAATTTTCTATAATTAATTTTTTCACTAAGTTTGCATAATGTGACATCCTTCTATCTATCTCTTCATTGTCTCTTTATGGATTTGCATTTCTAATGACCGTACATCCTTTCTGGCATGAGATTCTTTGTTTCATGAAAGGTATTTTTATCTTTTCTCAACAATCTATTTCAAGCCTCAAAGGGCATGCCTATCATAAAATGATCTTCCATTTAGGGACTCAATATTGTTTCTTTTGTAATTCATTCATTCTCCCTTTTTTTATTTGTTTCTTTTATAGTGCGATGTCCTTTCTTGCATAAATGTGCTTGTCTTAGAATAGGATTTATATCTTTATTTGCAACTTATTTTTTCTTGAAAGTGCACGTGTATTGTAAAAGATCTATCACTTAAGGTGTACAATGCATTATATTTCCCCTTTCTTTCACACTTGGGGGGCAAGGTCTCATGTGTCAATCATCTTCTCCCCTTCCTTTCTAACGATATACTTTTCTTACTATAGTGGCATTTTTTTATTATGTGACATTCTTTTCTTATATGAAATTGATTGTTTTGATTTAGGATTCTCTCCTATGCAAGGGGTGTGTATCCTCGATCACAACCTATTCCTTATTTGCAAAAATATGTTCATCCTAAACAAATTCCCTTACTTTGGGGCTTAAAGTATGTTATCCTTCATCAAGAATCCCTTTTTCACCTAATAATAGGGGAATTAAAGGGTGCATTATTGTTCTCTTCCCCTCTTTGTCTTGAAGATGTCATCTTTTTTAGAGAACTCCTCTTGAAGGTAGACATATTGTGGCCAATATCTCTTCCTTCTAGGATCTCTTCCCACAAGTATAGATATTCTTTCATGATTATTTATTTCCTTGGCTAACATGAAGAGTGTTCACTCTTTGCTAAGGAAACATGCATACATTGTTGCTTTAAAGATATCTCCTTGTTGTTCGAAGTAGGTATCCTTGTTATCTTTTCCTTATGATGCCACCATAGTATTATGTCATCATCATAAGGTGGGAGGCATACATACAACTTCCTTGTATATTATGCACCTTTTATTTTGTCTATAGACTAAACGTTTATTTATCCCTAAGGAGATAATGTTTTCCTTAGGACTGATCACCTTTTTGGATCCCTATGGAGACAATACTTTTTGTAGGATTGATCAAGTAAGCCATCCTTGAGTGCAATTTTTTTAAGTTGTCCCTGGGCACAAATTTTTTCAAGCTGCCCCTGAGTGCAAAGTTTTTTTAAAGTCGCCCCTAAGCATAATTTTTTTCAAGCTACCTCTCTGTGCAAATATTTCAAGGTAGAATTTACTAGCATAACACAACTTTATAGACCATAAATTCTACTTCCCTCTTTCTTTGGGATGAGTAGAACTATTATAACACACCTTGTGAGCCTTTCCTTCTCCTCTTCTTATCCCATGAATCACCTAGCATAACACAACTTGCTAGATTGTTGGATTCATGGTCTCTCTCTTCTTCCCATGCTCTTATGGCTATGCTAGTGGATTAGATTATGTATTTTTGTCTCATCTTTGGTGGTACTCTTTCCCTTTCCATGTGGTGCAATAGATTTCTAGAAATGATGTTGGTGGTGGCGACATTTTTCAACTGAGGACTCTTCTACTAGTTGATTTGGAGTTTTGTTTTTGGTACTAACCCCTTTTTTGTTGGTGTCTTTTCTTTTTTCTTTTTTTTTTTCTTTTTTAAAATTTTTGTGTGCCCTTGTGCATGGATGTCTAATCTGAGATCCTTCGTTTGAGGGCTTGCATCCTTAAACTTAGTGATGTCTTACCTATTTTCAAGTCCACCCATGATCATCTCTCTCTCTCTCTCTCTCTCTCTCTCTCTCTCTCTCTCTCTCTCTTATTTCCTCTCTCTTTCTCTTCTATTTCTCTTCTCTCTCATCTTCCATTATAATGAGCATGAGGTTGTCTCATACTCTCGCTAAAATGGGGGCTAAATGTATCATCCTAAATTGTAAGCACCTAATTAGTGTATAATTTAAGGAGTATTTTGCACCCACCTTAGTGTGTTTTCTATAATATGACCTCAATATGGCACTTAATGAACACTTAAATTCAAATATGGGTCCTTTATCCCTTCAATCTTGCTTAAAATTGAGGTTATCCCTTATTTATAAGTGTGCTCCTCTCTTTTTCCTCAAATCCCATAATTCATTTAATCACTTAGACCCTCTATAACTATTTGTGGCCTTTATATTTTGTCCTGACCTCAAAATTAGCTATACCCAATTATCTCACATCTACCCTATTTTCTCAACACCTAGTCTAAATTTGGGACTATTTTTATTAGAATTTAATCTTTCCTTGGTTGAAACTATGTAATTAAAGGATAAACCAAGGTATCCTTATTTGTGTTTGTCCTCTAGTCCAAGTAGGAAGACATGTCACTATTTTGTAATTCCTTTAATAAGGAAATTAGATATTCCTCCTTAAGAGGAATCTCACATTTGTCACACACACAATATGAATGTGGCATTCATAGAAGATGGGAGTTACATGGAAACTCCTCCACTCATCTCTATTTAAGAGATGCCTCTCACACACTTGTCTAATAATCTTATCTTCTTTCTCACTTCTCCTCACATTCTCATCTTGCTCTCAATATTGTATTGAGCTTATTGCTCTCATTCTTTAGGCCTTGTGTCGTATTCATATTCTTCACAAGGGATTTTTCTTATTTTTCCCCTTTCAAATCCTTGTGTTCCTGTCTTGGTTCTTGGAGCATTTTGGTGATCTTTTGGCTTGATAATTTGAAGCAATTCCACTCTATCTCTCTTGGTGAACTTGGTAAATTTATTTCATGCACTCACACTTGGATTCTTTCATTTTCTCTACTTATTTTTATGATTCCTAACATGGTATCAGAGCAGGTTTAATCCTTGTTTGTTGAGTGTTGCATGTAAGGAAATTTGAAGGATATTTCGGTTGTGAAGGAGAAAGACTTGTTTTGTTATCTAACCATTTTGTTGCAGGTTTTGCTTCATTGTTTCTTTTTGCAAATCTAACATTTTTGTGAATCTAACTTGTTCTGGATGGCTTGCCACTAGATCTAAGTTTTTTTCTCATATCTATTTCAAGTTTGCAGATTTACATATTCAAAGTTCTATATTTCAGCATTCTAACATTGATTGCAAATTTATCTTGCTTGCATAAAATCTAATCTCACCCTTTGTCAGGCAACCACAAAGTTTTTCAAGTATTTTAAGTTCTATCTCTCCCTCTATCGGGAAACCGCAAGGGATTCTTAGTTTTCTTTTTCTATACTTTAGCATTCTAACTTTAAGCTCTAAAATGATATTTTAATCTGTATATCTAACCTTTTTTGCAGGTCTATCATTATATCTCACTCAAATCAATTTTTTATATTATATCTCTATTTTTTATATATCTTTGTTAATATTCACATCTAATCTTGAGGCATTTAAATCTTTTTCATTGCATTTCTGTATCTTTATCTGTAGTTTTATAAGATTTTAAAAGTTTCATATTGATTCATTGCGTAGAAGGATTCTTTTATTCCATTATCTCGGCTTTGTAAGCTTTGTCTCTTCCTTTAGAATAGCAAATTATTCTTGTGCAACAAACTATTCTTACTCTCCAGCGCAGCAGACTAAAAATCAAACAAAGACCATATCATTTTATTGTGCAGCTTTTATATCATTTGTTTCGCAGGAGTATTGTGGCATTTCTATTGTTTGGCATGTTGAGTTGGTCTTCCCTACTATTTTGCAGCCCCTCTCTCATTCATATCTAACACCATTAATATCTCACCAGCATTGAGATTTTGTCTTTTGCGCAACATATTATGGTATCTAGCGCAACATATAGTGTGTTTTTGGTTACATTGCATAGCATAGTCCATAGTAACCTTGCGCAGTATTAGATAACTACGTACCTTGTGCATCTTATCTCTTTTCCTCTAGCAATCTTAATCTTTTTTTCATTTAACATTTCACCCAAAATGTAGCTTTGTTCACATTTGTCTCTACATTCCCTTTTACGCAGAATCTATTAAGGATCTTTCATAGTTTCCTTGCGCATCTTGAGGTGGTTTTACTTTGTGTAGCTTGGGGTGGTTTTACCAGCTTTTCCAAATCATTGTGCAGCTTGTCTGCAGCTTTTGTTTAAAACTTTAACATTAACATTAATACTACTAATACTCTAATAATCTTCTATAGATTAAGTGCAGCTTGTCTGCAACTTGGTCTTGGTCTTGGTCTCCCGCGCAGCTTGTCTATATTCCTTTTTTTATTTTTCTAACACTTGTCTTTAGCTTTCCCTGCAAATTATATATATATATATATATATATATATATATATATATATATATATATACTATTTTTTTTGCAGGTTCAAAAGTTTCAAGGGCAGCTATCTACAAATATAACTATTAATATCTTTTAATTATTCATTCTATTTGTAGCAATATGTGGTTTAGCTAATTTAAGATCTAGTTTGAACGATTCTATATTCCTTTGACTCATTCTAAATTTAATTTCATTATTGTTTTAATTAATAATTAACAATCTACATTTGCTTATTTGAATTTGTAAATTATTTATATTTATAACTTCATTCCATTTCAAATATATCATTTAATTTAATCTGGTCAAATCTTTTTTTAATAAAAAGGTTTAATTTCTCAAACATTTTATCTATTCAATATTATCTCAAATCATTTCATTCTTAAGTTCTTTAGATCAATTCTATCTTATTCCAATTGTTATTTCGTTATTTAGTGGTGTTGGCAGGGGTTTGTGACCCAGTCTGCCAACAAATGTAAGTTGTCATTGGGTATCGGGGTACCGGCCAACTTCTCTTGTAAAGGTTGTCTGGAGAAATGATATTCTTCGGGCCTTCAAGCATGTGAGAGTCGGGTCTCGACGGTGCGGGAGCTAAGTTGGGCGTTCTGACTATTTTATTTGGGAGGATAGCTGGTTATCTCAGCTTGTTTTCTCCGGGGATTTAGGTAAGTGGGGTTTCCTGCAATAACTCATTAACTTAACCAAATAAACTTCAAAAGATAGGGCAGGGTTAGAAATAATCCATCTATCTATAGTCATGCAAATACATTCAAAACATCAACCCAGCTCTAACATGCTACACTAAAATAATGAATGTACGCAACACATCAGTTCATACATATTCAATAGCGAGGGGAAAAGAAGGTCGTTGATCTACTTAATATATTAAAGCAAGGGACATAAGGAACATACAACATGAAAATAATATCAACTCAGAGATCAAGAGACCAACAACAGCATTGCGAGAATCCTTCCTTCTTCATTAATAGTTTTCCAGCATCACTGGTGGGTATATCAACAATAGCTCCAAAGGAGTGTCTATCTACTGAATTGCTAAAGACTAAAGAGCATTGAGCTCTACAACAACTAGAAATCAAATTGAAATGCTCTAGCTATGGACTGCAAAATCATCAATTTTGTCGACCCTTGGAATGAGGTCAGACTTTTTATTTATACACAAGCTTGCCCTAAAACTAACCTAATCTTAACTTTACACTCAACCAATAAAATACAATTTCCAGTGGCCGGTACTATCTGCACCACACTACAACAACCTCGAGAAGAGTAGAGGTCTGACATGTCAGAAGAAGGAGACAAGAAAAGAGGTATGGAAGAATCGGCCTTGAGAAGAGAGCCAGGGGGAGAATAGAAGAAATCCAATCCCCCGAGGGTCGAGGCTACATGCCTTATTAATGGAAAACTGGCTCATTATCTCCGATGCACCAGGTGTTACGTTGGAGCGGTGCCTTGGGAAGACCACCCATCAAAATCATCTCTTGAGCTGACGTACCTAGCTAGAGTCACCCACTTCCTGACATCCTTATTAACTGTTTGATAATGACCGATCAGCCCCAGGGAACCTGGACACAGGTCATCCAAAGAATAAAAAATTGTGGATCCAGAACTCTGAGATCCAGGAGCCTAAGCTCAAAGAATAAAGAATACAAAATATGCACGGCCGATGGAACATCTCCAAAATCTAAAAAACCTCACTGCTCCTTACTACTTTTGAATGCTTCTAATACTTGGCTTACGCCTTCTTTGTCTATGTCCTTGATGTTGTCCCATCGACCGCAGACAACCTCCAACTTCTCTTCAACTTCTTCGGCCTATTTTAGAATTCATCCACCATCTTCACGGCATCATGTGCCTGGATCATCATCTTGGATAACCTTGATAACCTGCCCCTGTCAAAATCTCTGGAAACTGGATACAGGGACTCCATTCGCTCATCAAATTTGCCGAGGACGTAGACCTCCAGGGTGCATGTCCTGGTGGTGAAGGGGTCGACTTATGACACCCCTACCACAAATGCATGAAATAGGCCCAAAGGATATTGAGCCACGGTCACCTTCTCTTTTAAGGCTTTAACCAATTCCTTGCATTCCTTGATTTTGAGGCCAATTCTGGAGTACTGGGCCTAGAGAGAATCATACGATTCATCTCCCAAAATTACCACCTCTGTGATAGTTTCTTCTCTGGTGTTGAAATTTTCATCCAAACCAACCTTCCATTTCTCATACTTCTCTAAGTCATGCTCCCATAAAATAGCGAAGCCATTTGCTTGGCTGAGGAGGATATTGATCTGGTAAAGATCTGGGAGCGACACCACTAGGAATTATCTTATGGCAGCTATCTGCTCGGTGACCCACCTGTCCATAGTCTGTACCTTCTTCTTCATGGCCCGGAGAGAACCCATGTCACCCTGTGCAAGCGGCAATCCAGAGGAAGAGGCTCTCGGATGGATCTCGGCCAGAGGCTGTGTAAGTTCTGCCAGAAGTACGAGGAGATTTGCATTAGTTACTCTTTCCTCCTTTAACTTCTAGCCTTATTTAATGTACCGGGCCTCTACAAATTTGGTGGCCTCTCTCAGCAGGTCCAGTTCACCCTGCTTATCTCTTCTCCCCAATGCCACTTTTATAAGTGTAATCTTCAGGCCTTATAGCCGTTGTATCTGCATCTAGAGGAGGTGTTGCGATTTTCACTACTATAATTCATGTTGGACTAGTCCAGAGGGTATGGATTATTTGTGCCTTCTTAGGCTTCTGGGCCTCTGCATTTTGGGACATCATCTCGGCTAGGGAGAGTGGAATGCCTATTGTTACTGCCAGGGCCTTTCTCTTTCTGTATTCTACCAGCCATTGGGGCAGTTGGGGCTGCTTCACTGTTAGGACCTGGGCATTTGGATTCCTTTCGAAATCTGGCAATGTATCCCTGGGATCAACATCTTCATCGGGCTCCTTTTCTTTTTCTTGATCCTGCTCCACGGAGGCCTCAGTATTTTTCCCTAAGTTGGCATCCTCTTTCGTGATGTCCGGAGCTTCTTCTCCTCTAGTATCAGCATCACCTGTATTTTTGGGGACTTCCCCATCCTTCTCAGCATCAGTTGATTCAACATTTATATCTTCAGGGATTTCCCTGTCATTTTGTTGCTATTGTTCTTCGGCCTCATCAGTTTCATCTGTTGGAACATCTTCCTCCACTGGAAAATGTTGTGGAAATGGGTGAGGTCTCTAGCCAAAATTTAACAATGCGACCGCCTCTACCACCTCACTGAACGTACTCTGGGGTAATTGGTCATCTGGAGTAACCAAAGGCATTTGGAGCATGATGAATGGGGGTACAGTTGATCCTGTGGGTCTGATTTCCCCAATCATCGGTTTCTCATCTATGATTTTCCTAGAATCATCCTCGGTCTCTTAGACCGGTGTCTTCTCCCATTTGGGCTCTTTTTGTGTTTCCTCCTGGACTTCCTGCTTTGCGGTAGCTTCTTGTTCCAGGACTTCCTCTTCTTCTGAGGGGATATCCTCTTTCTCCTGGGTGGCCATCTCTTCCACCACGTGATCTACATCCTCATGGAGGTTCATGAGCTCATCTGCCCTGAAGACCTCATCAAAATCATCATGTGGGGGAGAGGAATCAGAAATATTCTCAAGTTCAGAGAATCCGAACTGACATCAACCCGAGGCAGGTCTGGCATACCGAGGCCGGAAGCTACACTTGGAGTGGGGGTCACCTTCTACTTCTTTTTCCTTAGTAATGGGACCCCGGTATCAAAAATACTTGTAGACTCTACCTCAGCAAAAGTCTGCCTGCTCATCATTGCGGCCAACGATGGGGATCCTGCCGGGCGAGTAGATGCTACTGGAGTTATGAGGAGGCCAGAGGATATTTGTGCACTTATCTGCTGGCTAGCCAACCTTGTCAACTCCATTTGTTTCTGTAGTTGTACCATTATGGGGGTTGGGCCTTGGAGAGGTACCTTAGCTGGGGTATCTTCTTTCTCTTTCCCCTTGCTTGTGTTGGGTCTAGTGGCGGCAACGGAAGTTGAAACGGACCTTCGAACAATCGGTCCCTTTTGGGTGCTCTTGGGACACACCCGGGCAAAATAATTATGACTGGCCTCCAAATTGCGGTGGCATACTCCCTCGATTTTCAAATCCTCTATAGGCTGGCCCAATCCACTGGAGGGAGGTCCAATTTATCCAATCCCTGCCCTTTATATGTTGGGTCTTCCAACGGCCCATCATCTGAGAAACCCTTCAAAAAAATTTGAAGGTCAATCACTTTCATCAGTCCTTTGGACATCCGCGAATGTTGGCGGGCCTGGAGATCAAAACTGTCCTGACAATCTGCCCAAAAGTCTTCAATGTCTTCCTTATGTGGCGGGGATGCCCGAGGAAGTGCCAAGGCAATCTTCCCTAGAGGGTCATAATTTTTCCTAGTGTGGTGGAATTCCACCAGGCCCAGGCTCTTCAACTCACTATCTGCCTACTTTGCAGCGGCAAGGCTGCATGTATAATTCCCACAAGAAACTGGGAATGGGACGTTAGTAACCTTCTTCAATGTGAAGAAGGCGTGCAACTCTAGGATTTGTCGGAAGAACTACAAAAGAATTATTTTATCCCCGCAATACTGGGGAAGAAGATAGGGTTTCCCAGAGAAGTCGGTCACCAGAATGTATGTGTGTTGCTAGAACTAAATAAAATAATGGCCGTACATACTGACCAAGTTCATCGCCTCCTGCGATAACCGGTACTCGAAGTCCTGAGTAAGTGTTAAAATGTTTTGGTAAATGAAGGCATCGTTTACCCTGCAAAAATTTAGGAAACTGAGTTCCCATTGGATCTGGGGATAATGATCTCATGGTGTTAACTGGCCCGGCCCGTTCCCAAGATTGCCCACTGTTCCTAAACCCAGAAAAGCTAGTCTCTGTTGGGCCAGTGTCCATAGCACGTAAGATGCTATATAGAATTTAGAACTCTGGATGATGCCCTTCAGCTACGTGTCCACATGAATGGCTATAATAGCTTCCCAATTGAAAGTCTAGTTGTGGGTGGTGATGCAGTAAACAAAGTAGTACATCCATGCCGAGAAATCCCAGGCATGGGGCTGTCTGAAGATCCTGCATAAAAATATAATGCCCACCTGAATGGGCTCTTTGAAATCCCCGCGGGGAATTTCCAACTTCATCCTTTTATGGTCCCCTTTGGGGACTCCAGCCACTGAGTGTTGAGATATTGTCAGGAGACGAGATCAGCTTCCTCGAACTCCTGTAACGACTTGGTCTGGTTGAGAATGATGGACCCCTTGAATTATGGAATCTCTAGCCCTGACGCAAAAGTTGTTGCATCCAAATAGAGAATTTTTGCTGGGTATTGTAACGGTCGGGGATCGACGAGAAGAATATTCCAAGTAGGTTAATTGTAGAGTGTCTCCAGCTGGAGTATCAACTCCAGTGATTGCACTGAGCAAGGAAAATTCACAGCCTTAATAATGTCAGAGGCGACCTAGTGGGTGGCCATGCTATCTCCACCTGCTTTTAGCTTGTATATGGCTTGAATTAATCCCTGCATTTCAGCCCAAAGTCTGGGCTCTTTGTCTATTATTTCCAACACTTTGGAGTCCACCTTGGACTCCAAAAGAACGCCCAACTTCGGGTATTTGGAGGTTAGTGGCAGCTTAGCCAGCATCTTTTCGGCCTTGGTTTTTGTGGCCGCCTGAGTGGAGGTAGTAGGCAGCTCCGGGCTATTAGGAGGAGTGATCACTTCAGACATTTTGACTAACTATCTACAACCTGCAAGGCCAGAGAACCATTAATACATGATATAATAATAATAACTTTGTGGATACCGGGTTTAATCATCACCATTTCGCACATGTCCAAAAAGTGTTAGCATATATCAAAATCCTGGAGTATTTAAGATAGATATGAGTTGGATTCTGATAAACACCCGATGGCTCTGGGGTATTGAACTAAGTGACAAAGATGTAATGAAGACCTAGGGTATTCCCAGCACCCAGAGTCTAGAAGAGTTAATCATTGTCGACGTGACCAATAGGAAGCCGTACTCAGCTGAAATGGGTCGTCACGTGGCCTCGTGACGGGTGGCATAATGGCATTAATGGCGACAAGTGGGCTAACATGGGGCGAATTGAATTCCAGATGGGATGGGGTTTGAATGCCCACTCATGGGAAATTAATCCCACTATTAAGATGACACGATAGAGGAGAGAGAAAGTTGCCATGGTTCAAACCAGCGAGGTGCCGAGTTTGAACCGTGGTGACTCCCTCTCAACGAGCTCGATAGAATGGTTCAAAACATGATGGAGCGCGGTGAGATCGACAAGATGGAGGGATATACATGGGGTATATATACTAAAACACATAGAATCGAAGCTCTACAAGGGCCAAAGCGCAACTCTCAGAACAACGATGACATATACACAATATTTACAGAGTATTTACATAAATTTACATGGTGTACATAATATTTACAGAGGCACAAAAGCTACCCTACAACAATGTACAATATACACACCAGACTACAACTAAACAGAGGGCGGACAACCTTCTGGTAGAGCCAACCCACCAACGAGAGGCAACCAAAAATCAAGACGCAAAGGCAGGAACAAAAATGAAAGAAAGAAAAAACAAAACAAAAACAAGCACAACGAAAGCAAAAGATAGCAAACCAGAGAAAAAGAGAACCAGAGATGGAAAAAATGAAAGCCAACCTGGAAACGCAAAGAATGCAGGGAAGATGAGCATAGGGAGCGCTCTACAACAAGTTCACCTTCGAACAATCACAAGCAAGCACCACAAATCAATGTTCAATTAGCCACTAAACATGAAGCAATTTATTGTTTAATCACCTTAAAATCGCTCTGAGTGCTCTAAGTGTTTTAGTCATGATAAATGTGAAAATGACAGGTAACTTGTATTTATACCCTTAGAGTAAAAATAGGTTGCATTCTCTCCGCAAACTCTGGAACAAGAGGACCTTCAGACTCTGGGCTCAGGGATTCCATGCAACCATACCTCCTCACGAAAGAAGACATAATGGTCAAGAATTCTAGAGTCCAAAATCTGGCTGTGGAAAGGACAAACAAACTCTGGGACCGCATTCCACAGACACAAGAAGAAAAAAGCAAAAGAAAGACAACCCTCGTGGAAGAAAAAGCTCGGAGGGAAAAAAAAGAAAACAAAAAGATAAGGGAAGAGAAAAACTAGAAGGGGGACCCAACATTTTGCCTACAAAATGTAGGGACAGGTATGCAAGGCATAACAAATGGCGACTATCTAGGATGAATGCCTTAGCATATTCAAGAACTTCAGAATCTCTGGTTAGCAAAACCGGAATAAATCTTTTCCCGAGGGCATTCTGTTTGCAAGGCGTGAGGCGTTTGGGAAAATCGAGCTCATCATCTATGAGGTGTGTGCTTGGAAAGAAAACCAAGTCGATGACCTCCGAGAGAAATAGAGAGGAGGCACTAACAAATCAAACCAAAGTTGTCATATCTTGCATGGTTCTCCCGGATACCGGAATTCTCCACTCTTAAGTTCTTTATTTTTTCTTTCTTTTCTGGATGGCAAGGCGGTACTCCTTTCACCGTGAACCTCAATCTTAGCCAATTTTGAGGGCAGTACTTCTTTCACCTTGCCACTCAGCCTTTAAATTACCAAGTAGGAGAGAAAGTTCTAGACCTGGGATATCTTTAAATGATTTTCAAACTTGGTCAATTGATCAGTGCAAACGATCTGTCCTTAGGGTGTCCGATTACTTGCATCTTTAAATTTTCTTTTAACTGATGTCTGGAATGTCAAGATGTGAATCTGATGAAGATTACCCATAACCTTTTACCATACTCACAAAATAACTCTAGAGCACAGATAAATTCCACCATGCTAGCAATAGATTCCAAACTATCTGAAATACTCAGGGTACTATTCCAAAGACTAGATGTTATGCAAAGTATATCAGTCTACAAGATGAAGGCAACATGCTGGGGACCCAAAAAGAAAAAGAAAACAAGGAGAAGCCAAAAGAAAACAAAAACCAAGAAAAGGCGACCTCGGAGAGTGGCCAGCAAGAACTATTTATAGGGTGTTCCAAACGGAGCACCAGGAAAGAGTATTTACAAGCAAGAAATATACATATACTACAACTTCAGGCAAACTCACCACCTACCTTATTCAAAGTAATGTTTGAGAAACTGCCCATTGACAGGCAAGGGGACCGCTTCTCTAGTCATAGTGTTGAGGCAATAAGTGTTGGCCCCGCAGATCTCAGATATCAGGTATGGTCCAAGCCAGAGTTGCTGAAACTTAGTGTGCTTTCCCTTCTTTTCCCGGGCCTTGTCCCACAAGAGAACCAAGTCTGAAATCTGAAAGGCCTTATACTGGGCTCTTCTGTCAAACCATCACTTTACTACTACTTGATGACGCGCAAAATGTTCAAGGGTTGTGTCTCTTTGTTCCTCCATCTGCACCAGGTTCAGAAGTCAAACTTCCACGATGTTGTCTCGGTTGCTGAATTTCTGCATGAACTGTAAAATCAGGATCTATAAGTTGATGGGGAATACTGGACTCTGGCCATAAACCAGGTGGAATGGGGATGTCCCTAGGGCTACCTTTATTTGAATATGATCCACCCAGAGAGCGAATCTAAGCTTTTGGTGCCAGTCCTGGGGGTTATGTTCTAACAGATGTTTGATCACCTCAAGTAGATTCTTGTTGGTTGATTCAGCAACACCATTTCCCTAGGGCTAATAGTTGCTAGAGAACTTCAAGGTGACCTTTCTGTCCTAGGTCCATTCAAGAAATTGCATCGAAGGAAATGCCAGACCATTGTCACATACTATAGCAAAGGGAATTCCAAATCTTGTGACGATGTTTTCTTCCAGGAATTTTATGACTACATCTACCATGTTGTTTTTATAAGGAATTGCTTCAGACCACTTAGTGAAATAGTCGGTAGCAGTCAAAATGTATCGGTGGTTGGTGGATGAGTTGGAGTTAATTTTCCTAATGAAGTCAAATGCCCATTGGACGAAGGGTCTAGCTTCAAAGACCGGCTGCAAAGGCATGGCAAGGTTCCGCTCATGATGGGCCACAATTTGGCAAGTATGGCATCTCCTAACGTGAGTGTAGACATCTTTCAAGATACAGGGTCAATAGTACCTGGCCCAGAGGATATGATGGGTGGTAGCATCAGCTGAGCCATGCCTAGTTCCAAACTTCCTATGAAATTCATCGATTATTTTTGTAGCCTAGTCCCTGTCTATGCACCAGAGGTATACCCCTTCATAATTCCTACAGAAGAGCATTCCATTTTTTATCATGAAGTGCGTACTTTTCAACTGCAGGGCGTGACATTTGTTTGGGGGTAGCCTCTCCAGGAATCTGTTGTTCAATAATAAGTATACCAGGTCGGTATACCACGGATCTTGAGTGATGGACTCCACCGTGTATCCCTGGAATTCAATGTTGGGAGTCTCTTCTGCCATCGTTCTACTTAGTCCCTGGCCTCAGACTATCTTCATGGGTTGCATTTTCAAATTGTACTCTTGGAGGATGGCCACCACTTCCCATGTCTTTCATCCAATTCACTCTGTAGGAGCAAAGACTTAACAGCTTGGTCTGGGATGATAGCGTGCACTTTGCTCTGGAGAATGTAATGCCAAAATTTTTTCATAGCGCGGACGAGAGAAAAGGCCTTCTTTTCCAAAGGTGAATATTCAACTTCGGCGTTCTTAAAGGGGGAGCTCATGAAAGCTATCGGTAATTCTTCCCCTTCAACCTTTTGGGTCAAAACTACCGTGGCAGAATGTGGCAAAGCAAGGGAATATATATGGAAGGGGAGGGAATAGTCCGGACTAGCCAAGACTGGTGCCTCCACAATCATTTGTTTAATCTGGGTGAATGCCTGCTTTGCCTCAGGACTCCACTCAATTTTTGTATCTTTCTTCATCATTTCATTGAGTGGCTTCACTATCTCGGTGAATCCAGTGATGAACCGCTGGACAAAATTTATCTTCCTGAAGAAAGATCTCATTTCCTTCTTGCTACCGGGCATCTATAGATTTAGCAGCGCTTCAACTATCTCAGGGTCAATGGATATACCCTTCTCGAAGACAATATGCCTAAGCAGCTTCCCTTAAGTGACCCCGAATATACATTTATTGGGGTTGAGGGATATTCCATACCGGCGACATCTCACAAATCTGGGCGAGGTGGGCAGAATGATCATGCCTATCCTGAGAAAAGACGATCAAATCATCCATGTAGATGATTATGCACCGGTTTATGAGGCCTTAGAACGCAATATCCATAGCCTTCTGAAATGTGGCCACTGCGTTGATCAGGCCAAAGGGCATTCTCTGATATGCAAACGTCCCCCACTTGGTGGTGAACATCATTTTGTCTCTATCTTCATATTTAACCATGACCTAGTTATACCTGGAGTACTTGTCTAGGAAGGACATCATTTTTGATCCATTCACGATTTGCAGTACCTCATCGAACGAGGGGAGACGGTGATTATCCTTCTTAGATGCCTTGTTTAAATTTCAAAAATCCACACAAAGGGAGATCTCGCCATTTTTCTTCCTCATAGGGACGATGTTGGCAACCCACGTAGTATGCCAGATTGGAAAGATGATCTGGGCTGACAACAGTTTTTGTACCTCCTGATGAATTAGAGGCTCGATCAGTGGGTTGACCGGTCTTTGCTTTTGCCAGAAGGGCTTAGCATCAAGTTTTAGTGGGATGGTATGGGTCATGATGGATGTATCATAGGTCTTCATATCCTCATACCCCCATGCGATTACATCAATATATTCTCAGAGAACCGCGAGAATCTTCTCCTTCTCCTCAGGGGAGAAGGAGGTGCCAATGTGTACCAGTTTTTCTTCACCGGCCTGGCCGATGTTTATTTTTTCAAATTTTCCTCCCTTAGAGGAGGATGATATCTTCTCCCAGCCTCGAGGGTCCAAGTCGAAGACTCATTCTAGCACTACCATCCCCTTAGGGATGGTGTTGGTTGGTAAATCTATGATACCATCATCTTCTTCACCTTGCCTAATATCATCGTGATCTCTTTCTTCCACTATCTGGTCCTCGAAAACACCAACGTTGGCCATGAAGGCCAAGATATGTTGATCATCTTCAAAAACCTGAAAGTGGGTGACATTGTTTCGGATGGACAGGGTGGGGATCATTTCAACAGAGAATTTCTGGAGCTGGGATCCAGCCATTGGCTCAAGGGTGCTGGCGGATACGGTGAGAGCATCTGGAACATAGTTTCTTTTCCGGGGAATGAGTTCAATGTCGAAGGCATCAAAATCTTTGATGAGGCTCCATGCTCGGTTGCGATATGCGGTCAACATTTTATCATGACAGGTGTATTGGCTCCAGACCTTCTTTACGATCAACTCTAAATCACCCAACATCCAGAGGCGGGTGATTCTCTTTTTTAGTGAAAATAAGAGTCCAAGAACCAAGGCCTCGTACTCCATGACATTGTTCATGCAGTTGAACTGTAGCATGTAAGATGCGAGGAAATATTTCCCCCACGGGTTGATCAATTCCACTCTGGCCCCACAACCTTGTTTGGACCAGGACCTGTCAAACTTGAGGGTCCACAAGTCATTGTTCGTTGTCTGGGGCTGGGAAGGCGGAGTGGCCTTTGGATTGTTTTTGGGGAGGTTGGCAGGAGTTTCCTCCGGCTTTGATAGCACACGGGTGAGGTTTTTCCCCAGAGAAGCCTATGGCTGGGATTCCTGGACTGGTAGCATCTTGGGGATACCGCCGGGATGATTGTTGGGTCCAGGCATATCCAAAAAGTGTTTCTTCTCTTGGAGGCCGTTGATGTGTCGGGTAGCAACAGAAAAATAGAGCTCACACTCTAGTTCTGAATGTTTCTGATAATGCTCCTGGCACCAAATTTCAGACAAGAGTATAGCAGGGGTCGTTGCGGTGCCATGTAAGTTAACTTCACCTCTTATTTTTTCGTCCAAGTCCCGCGTTCTCTGAGAAAAAATGGGATCCTCCCCAGGAGTGAAATCAAAGGTCAATATTTCTAAGGGTTGGTACTCCCCGGGGGAAGTCTCAGAGAAGAGGACTTCATTCACCCTCCTGACTTCGATGAGGGCCTATTTCATCCTGGGATTACTTTCTACCCAGATCTGGTTAGATTCTCCCTTCCAGGGGAGCCACAAGTGGGAAAAGTCGATGCAGAAATACCCATTGAGGGACTTAGACCAATTGTGACATAGTGACATCACATAAGTCTCTGGGATGTCCACCACTTGGACCTCAATTACGTTTGTTATCCTAGGGTCTTGGATGAGCTGAATCTGGACATTCTTTAGCTCACCTACCATTTTAACAATAATTTTGTCCAGCTGGACTACCGCTCTGTTAGATGGAGTAGGATGAAATCTGAGCTTCTGGCATATGGATAGGGGCATGATGTTTCTCGAAGCTCCAGAATCTACCAAGCAATTGTAAAGGTTCTTCCCTTGTATGTTTAAGCCTAGTAAGAAGGGAGGATCCTCAATGTTACCCCGAAAGACAACCGTGTTAGCCTCGTCAAAAGTGACAGTCTTGGGTGGGCGACTGACAGTTTTTGGTTCTCCCAAGAGCTTCAGAAGAGACTTCCTCTGCTCAAGATAGTTCAGCAAGACCTCCATCAAGGTCATGGAGGTGCTAGTTTATTCTAATGCCTGTTGATGTCAAACCTCCCCCCAGGGAATTGTTGGCTTCCCTCGGCTGGGTCCTTAGCTTGGTTAGAGCTAGACCCTTTCGGTGGGAAGGGGAAATCAGTTGTGTTATCCCAGGGAGGGGTGTCTTTGGGAGGCATGGGCGTGTAAAATGGTCCTTTACCAGCCTGGCTTTGGGTGTTGTAGCGAGTCCACAAGTTGGTGAAGGCATTGGCCTCAAAGGCTGGAATAGATTCGTCAAAGAACCCCTGTAATACGGTTTCTTCTTCATCTCCCTTGTCTATTCCAAAGAAGACGATCTCACAGGCGAAGGCACCATGAGTGGGATCTTGAATGGGGGTTTCGGGGGAGTAGGATCAGTAGTTTGTTGTCTATATTGCTAGGAGATCATGATGACTTCCTCTAGTGTGGCACAGTTCACCTCGGAATGAGAGCTCGTGTCGTGCAATATACACCAGTTGGTCGGGGGCTGGAGTTCTGTGACTGGTGTGAAATGGGAAGGTCCAGCACCACCCTGATTGGTGTTTTGGTTCGGAGGAAGACCCCTGGTGTTAGCGTTATTGTTCCATTGTTGTTGGTTGGGTCGAGGCCCGTTGTTGTAATTTCTTCCTTTGGCATTGTTATTTCGCTGGCTGGAGAAGACATTCCCTCTCTAGGAATTGGTATTATGGGGTGCAAGAGACCCCACCTTCAGTTGTCCCATGTCCACGGTCAGTGAGGACAATAGTCACCAGAGGGATTGAACCTCGGCGGACAGCTGGGTGTTCGTGTCACAATATGACGGTTGTTATTGTGGGTTCCTGGGGAAGGAAACAACGAGTACTGGAGTCGAGGGCGGAAATCCTCCAGCCGCGGACGACTAGAAGAAAGGCACTCTGGAAGGTTGTGTCTGTGGTTGTTGTGTTTGCTGCGACTGGTTCCAAGGGACAAATTCCAGACCCGATATTGTCTGGGCTTGCGATGGATATACGTACCGGGCTTGTTGGTCTATCGACGGTGGTGGTGGGTTCATGGCCATCGCAGGGGCACCCATTGCCTGATTGGGTTGTATCCCCTGGCATAGGAAGTTCTGTTGGGTATCATGTTGAAAGGCATGCTCTGCCCAATCCCGCCCAAAAATTTGTTCAAACCGTGGGACAAATCCAAAGCTAGGTTGTAAACTTTCACTAGAGTATCCCGGTCAGTGGGGGTAGTAGTTCTCCATAGGAGAGTGTCAACGAAAGGGTCCATTGCATTCAAGTTGGTCTGGATGGTCACTTCCAGGGATGGGATGAAAGGACTTGTGCACCGCTTCAAGGCGCGTTGGAACCTATGGTTGAATGTCACAAGGGGCTCATTGGGTTCCTTCCTAATGGAGATGAACTGGCTGTGGGATCACGCTGGGTCCATGTGTATGTGAAAGGCCACCAAAAAGGCATCTTCCATATCCTGCCAACTGTTGGTGGAATTGGTGGGTAGGTTAAGGTACTAGTTCAGCTCATTCTGTCCCAGGGACAGAGGGAACATCCGGGTCAAAACGTCTTGATGTTGGATCCAGTGTCGGTTCATGGCATCTTTGTATGCCTGCAGATGCTCTCCTGTGGTTCGTGATCCTAAATGCTCATATCAGGGACAAATATTTTCAGGGTGTGTAGGAAGATTGTTGGTGGCACCCAGAAACGTTCCCATTGGAGACCCGGTGTTACCAAAATAGGCAGCCATCGGGGGTGTTGGGTTTTGGCTAAGCCGAATGTTAATCCTCAGGGTTGTCTAGGAGACTTGAGTATTCTGAGATGTAGTAAATCCCTAGACATTGGTAGCTAGCTTGGCTTTCGGGGTCCATTTCTTTCGTGCGGGAGGTTCGAGTTCAACAAACCTTCTAGGATTGGGGGCTGATCTAACAATTCTTTTGAATCGGGCTGGTGAAAACGATCCAATCCCACTAAAGGTCTACTTCCTAAAACTAAGGCTTGGGGAACCCTCGGGTGGTGTAAAATCTAAATGTTCAAAAGGGGACGATCTCATGCCCTCCTTCTAGCGCCAGTTTCTGTTGATGGGGGTTTGTGACCGGGTCCGCCAACAGACGTAAGTTGTCACCGGGTACCGGGGTACCGGCCAACTTCACCTGTAAAGGTTGTCCAGATAAATGAGATTCTCTAAGCCTTCAAGCACATGAGAGTCAGGTCTCGATGGTGCGGGAGCTAAGTTGGGCATTGTGACTATTTTGTTTAGCGGGATAGCTGGTTATCTCGGCTCGTCTTCTCCGGGGATTTAGGTAAGTGGGGTTTCATGCAAGCACTCGTTATCTTAACCAAATAAACTTCAAAAGATAAGGCAAGGTTAGAAATAATCCATCTATCTATATTCATACAAATACATTCAAAACATCAACCCAGCTCTAACATGCTACACTAAAATACTGAATGCGCGCACAACCATCAGTTCATACATATTCAATAGCGAGAGGAAAAGAAGGTCATTAATCTACTTAATATATTAGAGCAAGGGACATAAGGAACATACAACACAAAAAGAATATCAACTCAGAGATCAAGAGACCAACAACAACATTATGAGAATCCTTTTTTCTTTATTAATAGTTTTCCAACATCACTGGTGGGTATATCAACAATAGCTCCAGGAGAGCGTCTATCTACTGAACTGCTAAAGACTAAAGAGAATTGAGCTCTGCAACAACTAGAAATCAAACTGAAATGCTCTAGCTATGGACTGCAAAATCATCAATTTTGCTAACCCTTGGAATGAGGTCGGACTTATTAGTTATACACAAGCTTGCCCTAAAACTAACCTAATGTTAACTTTACACTCAACCAATAAAATATAATTTTTGGTGGCCGGTACTACCTGCACCACGCTACAACAACCTCGAGAAGAGAAGAGGTTTGACATGTCAGAACAATGAGACAAGAAAGGAGGTATAGAAGAATCAGCCTCAAGAAGAGAGCCAAAGGGAGAATAGAAGAAATCTTATCCCCCGAGGATTGAGGCTACATGCCTTATTAATGGAAAAGTGGCTCACTATCTCCAATGTGCTAGGTGCTATGTTGCAGTGGTGTCTTGGGAAGACCACCTATCAGAATCATCTCTCGAGCCGACGTACCTAGCTGGAGTCACCCACTTCCTGACATCCTTATTAACTATCTAATAATGATTGGTCAGCTCCGGAGAACCTGGACGTGGGTCATCCAAAGAATACAAAACAGTGGATCTGAAACTCTGGGATCCGAGACCCTAAGCTCAAAGAATAAAGAATACAAAATATGCACGGCCCATGGAACATCTCCAGAATCTGAAAAACCTCACTGCTCCTTACTACTTTTGAATGCTTCTAATACTTTGCTTACGCCTTCTTCGTCTATGTCCTTGATGCTGTCACATCGACTACGGACAACATCCAACTTCTCTTCGAGTTCTCCAGCCCTGTTCTGGAATTTATCCACCATCTTCACGATATCATGTGCCCGGATCATCATCTTACATAACCTTGATAACCTGCCCCTATCAAAATCTCTGACAACTGGATACAGGGACTCCATTTGCTCATCAAATTTGCCGAGGACGTAGTCCTCCAAGGTGCATGTCCCGGTGGTGAAGGGGTCAACTTGTGACACCCCTACCACAAATGCCTGAAATAGGCCCAAAGGATATTGAGTCGTGGTCACCTTCTCTTTTAAGGCCTTAACTAGTTCCTTACATACCTCGATTTTGAGGCCAAGTCTGGAGTACTGAGCCTCGAGAGAATCATACGATTTATCTCCCAAAATTCCTTCCTCTGTGATGATTTCTTCTCTGACGTTGAAAATTTCCTCCAAATCGGCCTTCCATTTCTCATACTTCTCCAAGTCCTACTCCCATATAACAGTGGAACCATTTGCCTGACTGAGGAGGATATTGATCTGGTAAAGATCTGGGAGGGACACCATTAGGAATTGTCTTATGGCAGCTATCTACTCGGTGACTCACCCGTCCACAGCCTATGCCTTCTTCTTCATAGCTCGGAGAGAATCCATGTCGCCCTGTGCAAGTGGAAATATGGAGGAAGAGGCTCCCAGATGGATCTCGGCCAGAGGCTGTGTAAGTTCTGCCAGAAGTGGGAGGAAATTTGCATTGGTTTCTCTTTCCTCCTTTAACTTCTGGCCTTGTTTAATGTATCAGGCCTCTACTGCTTTGGTGGCCTCTCTCAGTAGGTCCAGTTCACCCTGCTTATCTCTTCTCCCTAGCGCCACTTCTGTAATAGTGGTCTTTGAGCTTTATAGCCATTGTATCTGCATATGGAGGAGGTGTTACAATTGTCGCAAATATACATCCTCTTGGACCAGTCTGGAGGGTATGGATTGTCTGTGCCTTCTTTGGCTTCTGGGCCTCTGCATTTTAGACCATCATCTCGGCCAGGGAGAGCGGATGCCTATTGTTACTATCAGGGCCTTTCTCTTTCTTGATCCTACAATCCATTGGGGCAGCTGGGGTGGCTTTGCTGTTAGGACCTGGGCATTTGGATTCCTTTCAGAATCTGGCGGTGTATTCCCAGGATCAACATTGTCATCGGGCTCCTTTTCTTTTTCTTGATCCTGTTCCTTCTCCTGCTCCCCGGAGGCCTCAGTATTTTTTGCCAAGTTGGCGTCCTCTTTCATGATGTCCAGAGCTTCTTCTCCTTTGGTATCAGCATCACCTATATTTTTGGGGACTTCCCCATCCTTCTCAACACCAGTTGATTCAACATTTATATCTTCAGGGATTTCTCCGTCATTCCGCTGCTTTTGTTCTTCAGCCTCATCAGTTTCATCTGCCAGAACATCTTCCTCCATTGGAACATCTTGTGGAAGTGGGTGAGATCTCTGGCCAAAATTTAACAATGCGGCTACCTTTACCACTTCACCAAATGTACTCTGGGGCAACTGGTCATCCGAAGTAACCAAAGGCGTTTGGAGTGTGATAAATGGGGGTACAGTTGATCTCATGGGTCCGGTTTCCCCAATCATCAGTTTCTCATCTAAGATTTGCCTAGGTTCATCCTCGGTCACTTGGACCGGTGTCTTCTCTCATTCGGGATCTTTTTGTGTTTCCTCCCCGACTTCCTGCTCTGCGGCAACTTCTTGTTCCAGGACTTCCTCTTCTTCTGAGGGGATATCCTCTTTGTCCTGGGCGGCGATCTCTTTGGTCGTGTGATCTAAATCCTCATGGAGGTTCATGAGCTCATTTTCCCTGAAGACATCTTCAAAATCATCGTGTAGGGGAGAGGAATCAGAAATATTCTCAAGTTCGGGGGAATCTGAATTGACATCAACCGGAGGTAGGTCTGGCATACCAAGGCCGGAGGCTGCTCTTAGAGTGGGGGTCACCTTCTTCTTCTTCTTCATTAGTAATGGGACCTCGGTATCCAAAATACTTGTAGACTCCCCCACAGCGAAAGTCTATCGTCTCATCATTGCAGCCAACGATGGGGATCCCGTTGGGCGAGCAGATGCTACTGGAGTTACGAGGAGGCCAGAGGACATTTGTGTGCTTATCTGCTGGCTAGCCAACCTCACCAACTCCATTTGTTTCTATAGTTGTACCATTATAGGGGTTGGGCCTTCGAGAGGTACCTTAGCTAGGGTATCTTCTTTCTCTTTCCCCTTACTTGTGCTAGGTCCAGTGGCGGCAGCGGAAGTTGAAGCAAACCTTTGAACAATTGGTCCCTCCTAGGTGCTCTTGGGACACACCCGGTGAAAATAATTATGACTGTCCTCCAAAATGGGGCGGCATACTCCCTCGATTGTCAAATCCTCTAGGGTGGCCCAATCCACTGGAGGGAGGTCCAATTTATCCAATCCCTACCCTTTATATGCTGGGTCTTGCAACGGCCCATCATCTGAAAAACCCTTCAGAAAATTTTGAAGGTCAATCACTTTCATCAGTCCTTTGGACATCCGTGAATGTTGGTGGGCCCGGAGATAAAAACTATCCTGACAATCCGCCCAAAATTCTTCAATGTCTTCCTTATGTGGTAGGGATGCCCGGGGAAGTGCCAAGGTAATCTTGCCTAGAGGATCATAATTTTTCCTGGTGTGGTGGAATTCCACCAGTCCCAGGCTCTTCAACTCACTATCTGCCTCCTTTGCCACGGCGAGGCTACACATATAATTCCCACAATAAATTGGGAATGGGATGTTAGTGACCTTCTTCAATGTGAAGAAGGTGTACAACTCTAGGATTTTTCGGTAGAACTCAAAAGAATGATTGTATCCCCGCAATACCAGGGAAGAAGATAGGGTTTCTCGGAGAAGCCGGTCACCCGAATGTATGTGTGTTGCTGGAACATAATAAAATAATGGTCGTAAGTACTGACCAGGTTCATCGCCTCCTGCGATAACCGGTACCCGAAGTCCCGAGTAAGTGTCAAAATGTTTTGGTAAATGAAGGCATCGTTTACCCTACGAAAATTTAGGAAACTGAGTTCCCATTGGATCT
>MU223895.1:130630-142757 GCA_018584345.1 Thuja plicata
TACTTTTATGAAAACCCCTAGGAAAATTTAATATAATGTTCAAAAAATTATATTAAAAAAAATATTTTTTTATGAATTTTGATTTCTCTTTTTTGTATCACTCTACACACTCTTAATTCTTCTCCCCCTTTTCCTTCCTTTACTTCTCTTAATTCTACATCTTTATATATCCTCTTAATGCCTCTTCATAATGGCTTTTGACTTATATCTTTTCATAATAACTCTTACTTAGCTTATTCCCACGAATTTGTCTTTATTTCTATAATTATTTACCATTTATAAGTTATTTAAGCATATAAAAGATGTTTTAAGGTTATTTTAGGAGTATATAATGGATATATCATCTAAAAATGACCTAAATATCCTCTATGGTGCCTCACAATGCCATTTTTAGCATACTAACTTGATCTAAAATGACCATGGGTTATTTTGTCCATGGGTTATTGTGTCCTTGGGTTATTATGGCGGGGTTATTGTGTCCAGGGTTATTCAGGCTGGGTTATTATGTCCGGTTACCATAAACCGTTCCATTATAAAATTTAATAGAACATGCCAATAAAAAATCTAACAAATTGAGCATGAGCTCACAGCGCAACGGTGTTTGCGAGCCCCTATTGATAGGGGAGGCCAGGGTTCGAAACTCATGCAATACCCAATGCGCACTTCGGAGGATTACTGGAGCTGACGCAGGCCTTGACTGGAGGAGACGGAAGTGTCATGTGGACGAACGACTGTGCTGGAGCCCGCGGTGTGGATGATAGTGCCCGCGTGGTATTTGGTGGAGGAACTGGCGCGACAGATTGAAGCACGGGAGACATAAGGATATTTCTGCACGGACAACCCCGATAAGAGGTGGTTGTTGTGGTGGCGTTCGTGGGGTAGAGGAGATCGAAGATATTCTGCCCGTTGTTGCTGACAGTGTCCTCGGGAGTCATAAGGTGGTGTTGCACGGCGATGGGAGATATAAGGTGTCGACTAGCCGGTGCATCTGGGGGACGGTCTGCGCTGAGTGGAGGGATAAGGTGGGTGCAGACAAATACGGAGAGATAAGGTGATATGATGGATCGCGCATGGGAGATATAAAAAAGGAGGGCGTTGGGAGATATAAGGATTTGGAGTGATAAGGGGTCGTTCTGCTCAGCGGAGTGATAAGGGGTCGCAGACGGGGGAGGCATGAAATCTGCATGAGACAGATCGGAGAGGTGTTTAGGCCTCGGACTTAGATTGTAATAGGATGGCAAAAAATGCCGATCATACTGAGGATGAGGTCTCTCAAAAATGTGGTCTCGCTGGTTCATAGCTCCAGTCAAAAGTGATTACCGGTCCAAAAAAAAAAAATCTAACAAATCCTAAAGCCAAATGACCCATAAACTCAAAAAGCGAGGCCCATTATGAAGCTCACACCAAAAAAGGCCAACAAATTTTTTAAAAAAATCAATATGATCTTCTATTATCATGAGAGAGGCTGGCTAATCTTCATGCACAATGCACCAAAGACAACAAAAAAAAATGTCAATTTTGTTTTTCTAGATTTGTGAAAACACACTATTTGTTTTTGCAATTTTTTTTGTGGTTTTCCACCACAAAATATGCAAATCATGAAGAACAAATGCTGAAATTTTCTAGAAAATACATTGTGTCCGTTTTTTAAAATTTGGTCAAAGGTGCATTTTACATAGAAAATAGTCATGTCCCATGAGAGATGGGTTCTTGTGAACCACGACTCATGAAACATGGATCAATGAATTTGACTAAAAAACCTAGAGAGTTGAATTTGATAGCAATATCACAATCTTCTATTTTGTCTATCCTTCCATTTTAAGCAATTTCACTGGGATGCAACTATCCTCCATGTAAAATGTAGGATTGACCAATGTTCAAAAAATAGAAAACACAACAGCTTTTCACAAAATTTCAGCTTTTGTTCTTTCTGATCTACATATTTTGTAAAAAAATAGTATGTTTTCATGAACTGGAAAAAAAAATTTGACCTTTTCATCTTTAGTACATTTTAGATGGAGATTAACCCTTGCCATTTCAGTGGAAGCGACGTCATTACCCACATTTGGTCATTGCGTTCCCCACTTTCCAATCAAGCCAAGGAAAGAAACAAAACACACAGCGAAGATTTTGTGCGGTCCATTCCTGCCCACTGCCAAGCGGCACTATTAATATATAAATGCATATCGTACTCAGTGCAGATATGGTGTCTTTTAAAGCACGCGTTGAAATCCGTGGTATTAAGTATATCTGCTTCTTTCAAATAGCACATCCATACGGTCGGTGAACTGGAAATGGCAGTGGGCCTCTCAGATTACAGTTGGCGAGCACATTTTTGTTTTGTATTCTATGAAATTAAATTAAATCACCGTTTCCTATGTACAATTTGCCTGTCTCTCACGCGGCTTTCTTGAATTTTAGTTTCTTATAAAGCCTTGTTTGTTTTCCCTACTTCCAATCTGAGAAACATAACAATGGAGTTGAAAACTCTGTGCTGGGCAGGATGGGTTTTGATGTTCATATTCCCCACAGTCTTCTGCTGTGATCGATGTCTTCACAAGTCAAAAGTGTCATATTTTTCTTCTTCCCAGACTGTCAATGGTATGTACAGATTTCATTAAAGCTTGAATCTCTTTTCATGGCAGAGTAGTTTAACATTGGATGGGTATGTACAGATTTTATAAATGCTTGAATCTTTTTCCATGGCAGAGTAGTTTAACATTGGATGGGTATGTACAGATTTCATAAAAGCTTGAATCTTTTTTCATGGCAGAGTAGTTTAACATTGGATGGTTATGTACAGATTTCATAAAAGCTTGAATCTTTTTTCATGGCAGAGTAGTTTAACATTGGATGTGAGTGAACATTCTTGTGTCAATTGCAGCGGGAGCATGTGGGTACGAGTCCTTTGCAACAGGCTTGAACGGGGGAAATGTGGCCACAGCGAGTGCAAAAATATATAGGGAAGGGATTGGATGTGGCGGCTGCTATCAGGTATGAATCAATTCAGGATTTCTTTTCCTTTTGATTATGCTTTGGGATCAGGATTGAGATTGAGGGAGTTTATGTGTGCAGATCAGATGCACAGATCCGGCTATTTGTAGTAAATCAGGGGTAAAAGTTGTAGTTTCAGATTTCACCAAAAGCAATCAGACAGATTTCGTGTTGCCCAGTCGCACTTTCTCAATGCTGGCACAACCCACAAAATCCTCTAACTTTGTGAAGATGGGCATTGTGGATATGGAGTACAAACGGTGAGCAATTGGGATTTGGAAATATTTTTTTAAATAGGTTGAATTATGATATTGTTATCAGGATTCAAGTTCAAGTTCAAGTTAAGTGGGTTTAATTTAAAAAAAAAATTATTGTTATGATCTTATGGGAGAGCCCTAATTTTCAGTTGTTTCAGTTTTGTGAGCATCATCTAGATGTAATAAGTGCTAAGTGTATTATTCATTCTCATCAAAGATGAGTTCTCTTAAATTACTACTCATGAAACGTGGGTCAATAAATTTGACTCAAAAATTACACAGTTGACTTCTTATAGCACATTATTATATAACATCTTAAAATTTGGATGTATAGTTTTAAATTTTGAAATATGTTTTACAATACATCACCTGTGTGAGCATGACCTAGATGCAATGTGGCTAAGTGTACCATTGGTTTTCAGAAGAGATGGGTTCTCTTGAACTACTACTCATGAAACATGGATTAATGAATTTGACTCAAAAACTATCCAGTTGAACTTGTATAACCCATTATAATATAACATCTTGAAATTTGCATGTATAGATTTTAACTTTGGAATTTGTATTACAATATGTCACTTTTGTGAACATGACCAAGATGCAATAAAGTGCTAAGTGTATTATTCTTTCTCACAAGAGATAGGTCAATAGATTTGACTCAACAATTACATAGATGAATTCTTATAGTACAACATCTTGAAATTTGCATATATAGTTTTAAATTTTGACATTTGCATCCTAATTAAATCATACCAAAACAACAGAGTATTTCAATTTTGCTCCAATTTTGTAATCTGTCCCAGAGAAGATTTTAATAAGTTGAAGGGAAATGGGGCACATCTGACAAGAATTTATTTCTTTTTTTTCCACAGAATACCATGTGATTATCCAGGGAAGAACATGACAGTGAAGATAGACAAGAGCAGCAATTACCCATACTTTCTTGCCCTGCAATTTTTGTACCAAGGAGGGCAGACGGATATCATGGGCGTGGAAGTTGCTCCGGTAAGAGACTCTCTGACTCAAGACTGGATCTTTAAACCTAAAAGGTAGAAATTTAAGAGGGTAATGAATCAGATTTACCAAATGCAGGTGGGATCTTCAAGGTGGAAATCCATGACACGCAACCATGGGGCGGTGTGGAGTATGCAGCAGCCTCCTGAGGAGCCCATGACTATAAGGATTCTTGTTACCAGTGGATATGATGGCTTTTGGGTGTGGACCAAGGGAGCTGTGCTGCCTTCAAACTGGAAAGTGGGCTCCATTTATGACAGCGGAGTTCAGATCAAAGAAATTGCACAGGAAGGATGTTCTCCTTGCGACTCCCAAGATTGGGACCTGTAGCAGTAATTGAATATAGCTGTAATACAAAAATATATATATAATTTTATGTACATTTCTGTTTCACACGTCATTTTTTGGGATTATTGTGGTCCTCTGCACTGGTACAACCCGGACTGAATGGGACAATAGTGCAAAACAATTCTTAAAATAGTACTATGATTTCTTGTTAGGTTGAATAGAGTTGAGGTGGCCTTTAAGTTGTAGAATTTAAGAGGTAAGATGACAAGCTACATGGGGAACAGCAATATTTAGATAGTGCTACCTACATTGAAGGAGAGATGAGTTTTTATAGGTAGGTAATTATTTTTTGTTGATGTTCTAAGAATAGAATCAAATTTGGATGAGCATATGACCCTTGTATTTGTTTAAAATATATATGACACATGGAAAAATTAATGTCTTGGAATCTAGGTCTAAAGTTCAAGTGAAATTAGACAGAATGGTTAAGTATTTAGTGGAGTATTGTTATAACACTATATACCTTTGCACAACATATCGTATGATGATGACGACTTCAACTACTATCAATAAGGTAGATAGGGTTATGAACCCTATGGCACCCTCACCATTATTGTCACTTGGATAGTTATAGTTTATAGGGGATATGTATTCATCATCATGCCTCCCAAGAATATTTTCACACATGTAAGGACTATTCCAAGTATGACTTGAAAGAAAATGATGTTTGATTGATATGAGTAGCCCCAACATGAATCAATTTTGGGATGGAGGCCATTGTTGCAAGTTTGATATCGCTTCTAGGTTTATAATGGGTTAGAAGAAAAGAAGAGGGTTATCATAGATACTCATAATCAAACCCTACCAAATATCATTGTAAACTTTCAAATTTTTAGATCCAATGCCTGAAACCAATGATTTTGTTGAGATTGAAGGACAAACACTCTATATTTGTGTCAAATGACGGAAACTCTTTGGGTAAAGGAATGATCTCACCCAAATTTTTGTTTGATATTCAAGAGTTGTTACCAATGACATCGAGTCACTTAACACTTGTAAAGTATGAATCCTCGTTGTTCCCATTATATTGTCATGTTGTTGTAACATGTGCTTCATCTCCTCAACTCTTTAATGTAAGGGTAGTTTAAGAAGCTCTCATTCTTAACCATTGATGACTTTATAAATATGAAATCTAATACTAATGTAAAATTGCGGTTTGAATATGATTTGTCCAAAATTGGTAAGAGGGTGGAGGGGTAAAGGGTTTCTTAAGAAGATTCTTAGCTTTCTAGCGATACCAATTATGCCTTATTTTAAATTTAATAAATTATTATTATTCATTTTCTATTTGAGTTGTGACTTAAGTCCTGATTGATAAGCTACTTGAAAAATATCTATAACTTTCAAATGGTATCATATTTTTCAAATTTGAAACATGTGTCACATTCTATTCTTCACATACTATAGGATTAAAAAATTAATTTTCATAAAGCTTTGACCAAGTTATGGTGGTTAGACATGAGTTTTTATATTTTTAAAAGTTGTAAAAAAATTATAATTAATAATTTACCTGAGAAAATTTAAAAAAAATGTGTCACATCTGGACACAAGTATTCTACTTATATCTAGAATCCTAGAAAAAATATTATGATTTGATTGTGGTTAGGGTAGTTAGACATACACTTGTTTCTTATCTTTTCCCTAAAATTTTAGTACTACTACATTAAAATTTCAAATTGTCACCAAATAAATTTTTTTTCTAAAGGCTTAGAAACTACATTCAATTTGTTATAGATTTTATTCTTAAATATTTTTGAAATAATGTACGTCAAGCTTCCTAACTCTATTTTTTATGAATATGCATTGCCACTTAAGAGCATAGTTTGGCCCCTCATGATTCTGCACATACCCATGACCATCATTGTACATATCTAGCATGTCCTCATTTTGATCAATTAATTAACTTCAAATGGCATGAAAAACACAGCTTATTCAAATTGACAACTAACATGATAATCATGTTTGTTCCTACCCCATTATGATAATTTAAGCAATCTTCCTCATAATGCCGGTACATTCCATAATATGCAAGGATTCCAATACATGGTATGCCAAATATACATTTCAAGTTGTTTCAATATCGACTTCAGATGAAGTTCAAATATCGTAATAATTAGGTCTTAGTTGTTGTCATGGATCAGTTATTATGATAATAAGAAATTGTGGTATAATTTGGATTTCGATAAGCAAGAGATATTTTCCACAACAAGTCAAACTAAGCTATTGCTATCAAAATTGTTGTTAACCACTCCTCAAAATATAGATCAATAAGTTTTATTCATAAAATACACAATTAAAACCTAATAACAATATCATAATAATTTCAATTTGTCTATTTTTGCAGATAACCACCCATGTTCTCTTAAGCTCTTTTATTTTCAAAGTGGTATGCCTCGTGGAAAAAAATTGGCTTCTTACATAAGGCCCCCATGGACTCCTTTCCACATAAACCCCCGATTCCTGAGGCTCATACCTCCAAACTTGACAATGTCAACATTGATCTTCATTATATATTCAAAGGTTAGTTCTTATTAAATGTCGGACATTTAGACTCTCCTAAATTTCGGACATTTAGACTCTCCTCGCGTATGATTTTTCTTGATGATTTTTTGAATGTTCCATTCTTCTTCTTTTTTTGTAGTTCAGCCAAGAGTAAGATCGACCTTCATTATATTTTGGGGGTTTTAGTTTTTTTGACATTTTTTTAAGATTTTCATTATCTATTATTTTAATTTTTGATTATGTTTGAGTTCTTTTATCAATGTTTCAAATCTATTATCAAGATGTAAAGGATGTCATATAGATGAAAAATGTATTTCAGATCCATCATCAGGATATAAAAAGGTGCCAAATTGATAGAAAAATGTATTTCAGATCCAAAGAATCCAAAGATTATCAGATTGATGAAAAAATGTATTCTACATCCCTTAGCAGTCTTTTACAAACTAATTATAAAATGTGAAGTGTGAACCAAAACATTAAACATGGATTAAAAAAAAGTACTTAATGACATTCAAATCCAAAAACAATATCAAAAACATTTATTTTACTTATGATTTTCCAAAATCATTAATATGCCATTAGGCCCGTTTGGGTGTTGGAATACCAGATATGGTCAATTCTAGAAGATACATATCCTAGAAATGATTTCCGGAATATGGGTTGGACCCGTTTGGTTCACCCGGAAGATGACTGAGAAGATGCATAAATAATTTTAATTGTTTATTCTTAATTTTTTTTAATACGGTGTGTATGTGTGTATATATACACACATACACACACGTGTATATACACACATATTTTGGTATATACACACATATGTGTGTGTATATACACACATATGTGTGTGTATATACACACACATATGTGTGTATATACACACATACACAGATGTGTGTCTACACACACATTTGTGTATATACATTTACACATATACACAAATACACATACACACACATTTGTGTATATATACACATATAGACATATACACACATTTGGGTATATATATATATATATATATACACACACACACACACACATTTGTGTATATATACATATTTACAATATACACACACACATACACACATTCACACATATACACCACATTTGTGATATACACACATACGTACATATACACATACACATTTACACATCTATCATGTCACGGATCCGATGAGATATTAAATTTACTTTTGTAAAAATTGGAATTGAAATTGAAATTCTAATTCCACCTATTTAGGTGGAAGATGATATTCCCATTTTGCCCCCAAAATGAGAATTTCGTAATTCCAATTCTATTTTTATTCATGGACAGAGACATGAAATTTGGCATTATCTAGAAATATATAATCAATTACAGTCTAATTCCAGCCCCAAACGAGCTGGAATTTGATCCACCAAGAACTTTCGCAGCTCAACTTCAATACTGACTTTCACGAGTTGCAATTTCCAACCACTGTATCCTCCTAGTCGGGGCTTTAACTCGATTGCTCCATTTAACATCAATCTTTAGTTCATCCATGGCTCTGTGTAAGATTTTTCGCTGATTGGGCTCGATAGTTCGAAACCCTAGCTCTGTGCCCTAAATCAACTTCCAATTTCTTCGTTATGCCCTAATCAGTTTTTAGAGTTTTAAGATTCGGTTTTAGCATGTTCGCTCCTTTGCTTACTCGATTATTGTGTATTTTACTTCATGAAGTTAGGGCCTCGATGATTATCGTCCATCACATTTTGCCCTAAATTGAATCATCGTAACTTTGTCTTGCCGCATTGTGCCCTAGACTATGTTTTGGTTTGGTTCCAACACAGTTGTTACTATTGTTCTGGGATTTTCAATATGTTATCCAATACTTCCGCAAACCCTTTAGAAAAAGAAAATGATTTCATGATTACTATCAATCTTGGATGTTAGATTTCATACCGGTGTGATGAACTGGCCTGATGATCTTACTTGTTGGATCGGATTTTTTAGGCCCGGCTCGCGATCGGAAGGCATTTTCGGATGCAAGCATTCGACTCTGTAAATAAATTGGTCGACTTAGGCTTTCGCTCCTTTCTCGTTCCCTTGTGAGAAGCAAAGGAGTAATTTTTAAAAATATATAGGCCCACGGTTGCTTAAGTGTATTTTTTTTTTTTTTTTTTTTTTGAATGTTTTCATACAATTTTTTTAGTTCGAGAAGGATAAATGGAAACTCCTTTCTATTGTTAGTGGAATTACATTTTAGGAATTGAAAATAAGTTTTGAAGAAAGCGGAGATGCAAATAAGGAAAAACTATGCAAATAAGGAAAAACTATGTATTGAAAAAATGTTATATTGACAAATTTCTTTCTTTCTTTTTTATTTGCTTCTAAATTTTTCTCAAATTTTATGTGTAAAAATTATTGTTACTAATTTTATTAAAAAATACTATTAAAAATGATCGTTTAAAAATAAGCAGCCAAGTTAAATATCCAAATGGTCATTAGCTTCACAAATTGCTCCTTAAAAAATTTAGTGGCTACTAGCCAAAATAAGCTAAGTGGCTACCTTTGAACCTACCTTTAGGTCGAAAAAGGAATATTAGTACTTTTGGAGAGTTAGAGAATTTCGAGTTTTTTAAGCCAAGGAATTTCAAGTTTGTAGAGGTTCCAAGGACTCTAAAATTCCCCAAAATTGCAATAATGCCAAACTTCAACTATTATATCTTGGATCTTTGTCCAATTCATAAGGAAAGTGGGGGATTCTAATGACTCCCTGAACATGAAAATTCTCAAACCTTGTAGAAATACTAACTTTCTCAAGAGATGCTAATATACATTATTTCATTATTCCCTCTTCTTCATATTCATTCATGTGATCATTATTGTCCTCAAAATGTTTCCAAAAAATGTGCAAATGTAAGAATCCCCCACAATGCCTTAAGTAGATTTTCACAATTGTCATACTTGGACTCACTTAGGCTTCCTAGCTCAAATTCATGCCAAATAGAGGGGGTTTTCAACTAATACCAACTTCTCTTTGTTGTGTGGTTTGGAATACGTTGTTCAAAATGTTCACATGGTGCAACTAACTTCCTTAACCATAGGGACAAATGCTGGAACTAGCAAAAATGCTCCCAAAGGGTAGGAAGCAGAAGTGAGGCACTACTAGACAAACCTAGGAGTGCAAAAAGGGATGGGGGATTGTTGTCCTTGATGGGGGCAAGTGTACAAGGTATAACGATGACGACTTGGACATTAGTCATATATTTAATGTGGTTGATTTTTATTCACACCTAGCTAAAACTAGTGATGATCATGTGGTAGATGAGCAAAATGAGGAGGAGAATGACAATTGTAGTAGACACTGACCAAAGAAGAAGAGGGAGAAGATTGAATGACTATTAAATACCAAATCAATGACTATCCAATTTATACAAGCTACATTCTATTAAATAAAAAGACTTATTGAATTCTTACAACTCTTTAATCATAGAAGTTGATTTTCTTAAATATAGTTAAATTTCTCACCCTATGAACTAGAACTAGAAAAACCAAGAGTTCCTATTTTTTTTAGTTTAGTTTAAGGAGAGGATGATGTGAAGCATTTACAACTCCCTCCCATGTTCAATTAGTTGAGAGGTAGCTCAACCTTTTTAGGACTATTAACCTACTATTTTAGATGTCCATTTAGTAGTTATCTTTTTATCGGTCTTTAGTTGACAGTTGGCTTTAGTTGGCTTTTAGTTGAGTTAGTTTAGGTGGAAGTTTGTAGGATTAAGGGAGCAGTCTAAGGAGAAAATAAAATTAGAGTTGGGAATAAGAAGTGAGGAACACGTAGAATAGGGAAACGAAATTGGATGGAGTTAAATGTGAAGATTTCATCATTGTTTTTTTAGTATTTCTCAAGAATAATCAATGACATGGTATTTTGTTGTATTTCATATATAGATAAATATTTGTAATCCAACATTCAATTCTTTATCTTTATTTTCAATTTTATCTTTCATATAAGTTAGATGAAAACAAGATATTGTCCTTTGATGCTTTTAATTTGTAGGTTTAGAATTTGATCCACATCCTGGCCTTAATGAAGCAAAAGTGACATCTAATTGTATAAAGTCAATCAAGAATTGATGAGGAAGTGGTAGCACTCGAGTAACTTAAATCAATATGCACACATATATCATTATTAACTATCTAGACACAAGAAATTAAATATTCTTAATTCTTGTAAACGTAATAATTATGTGCAATATTACCTTAAAATAAACACTATCCTAGGTGAAGTATAATTTTTACGCATACACTACTATTTTTATGTGTATATTAATCAATCTCAACTTATATGTTTATTTAGAGCTATCATATTGGTTGTTTATCATTCATTAGGCATGTGTAAATACATCTATTTGTAGGATTTATTTTATTTCATGTGATTTACTCTATTTCCATATTCCATGTATAAGTAGTAAAAGCAAAATATGAAAAGTTAGAAGTTCTAATTTATTCATATTAGCATTTCTACCCTTCGAAAAGTAGATTACAAGATGATGATTGAGCATCTATGTTGCAGAAACGCAACGTTTGCCTGAGAAACGTTTCTCCATAAATATTTTATTTCTTAAGCGTTGCCAATATAAAAGTTTAAAATTTATTTATTTTTTAATTTGATTTTATAAAAAACAATAATTATGTTATGAAATATTAAAGATATTTAATATATAATATGAAATTATTAAGATAAGTTTTTAGTTTTAAACTTTTTATTTTAACATTTTTTAATTTTAAGTTAGTAATTTAAAAATATCAATATTTTTTATTATATTTAATTTTTAATAAGAGACATATAATATTCTAATGAAATGATTTTTTTTATTTCTTTTTTTTTTTAATTTTTTTTGAATAGTATTTATTTATAATTAAATTGTTTATCAACCACTTTTAATATTATGCATTTTTATTTTAACTTGCATGTACATGTCATGCAATTTTATTTTAATTTTTATGTATTTTCAACAAAATTATATATATATATATATATATATATATATAT
>MU223895.1:148963-177302 GCA_018584345.1 Thuja plicata
TATATATATATATATATCTGTTTCTTATGCGCAACTTTTAGATATTTCATTTTTCGTCACGTTGTTCTCGTTTCTGACAACATGGTTGAGCATACATCTAAATTAGAAATTGTCTTCAAACATTTGACCATAAATGAAAGGATCCAATCTATTGAAATCAGATCAAACTTGACCCCAATCATATCTCCAAGAAACTTGATTATTTATTAATAACATGATCAAACTAAATTCTATCATCTTTATTAATTAAACTACAACCCATCATTACCAATTTTGATTTTGTTAAATGAAAACAAAATCTGGAAGACCCACCCCAAAAAATATATATATATATATAGCTTTACAGAGAAGAAAACCAGCTTATTACAACATTATTTTTGTAGAACTCATTAAACCCTAAACCCTACTACCCTCATTCAATGATCAAGTGCCACTAGAACTAGATGCGGTTGCATCCTTCCCAAAATTAGACATTCTTGGGCTATTAGATAGCCTTGATTCCCCAACCCTTGGACTGTGTCTTGTGGGGCTGTACGTTTGTCTCAGATCAGTTATTTGTGGGCTCTTGGTTTTTGAGGTGTCAGCAGCTAATGGACTCGTTCCAAGTTTCCCTCCATCACGGGAAATATGCAGGTGTGGACTGTAAAGCAGTTTGCCATCACCTGGTTCACTCGAACTGGATATTCGTGGGCTGTAATTATGTTTAACCTCGCCCCTGCTTCGAGTAATTACCTCATCCAATATCTCTCCATTATCTGCCTTGGCACAACCTATTCCCTGCACTTCATCCCCCTGAAAGAAAAAAAAAAGGTCTTTTATTTAAAACTTGAAATAAAACTCTAATGTAATGTATTTAGGAAAGGCTAAAACACAATAATAACAGTATTATTTATGATATTTCTATCAGGATTCAATTATATAGTTTTTGAGTTGAATTGTTTCATGAATAATGGTTCACACAACCTATCTTTCATGAGAATGAATGGTACACTTAGATCTCATTACATCTAGATGATGCTTAAAGAGGTGAAATATTGAGTCTTTCTAAGAGGTCACCCATCCCAGTATTATTTCAACTTAAACATACTTAACCATGGCTTACAACAAGTGTTGCATCTTATAGACCATTCATTATAGAGCCTCTTTATCTATCAATAGATACATAGAATATATTTTCTACTTACTGTAATGTTGTATGGTAATCCTGGGACCTCCTCATACTCTGCTGCATCCAACTCTTGAAGATGCTCTGCTTTGAAAAGTCTGGGTAAAAGATATTGCCTTGCAGGAACTAAGAGCATTATCAGCAGTGGGAAAAGAACTCCAGCAATGGGAATCCATGTAATCCCAAAACAGGCCAACAGATAACAGGTCTGAAACACAGTGAAGATGGCAATTGCTTTGAATGGCACTGTTTCAAGGAATGAAGCATGGTGGTGTTGGAGCACTCTGTCATCAAAACATAACATAAAGAAACTGGTGAGCTTCACAAAATGGATTGTAATAAATTAAGACAGCTATCAAGATCAGCAATAGAATTTAGAAAATGAAAAAGAGTGCAGACTTGTATCTTCGACTTGGCGCAGTAAAGAGGAAAAGTATTCTTTCCCAGAATTGATTGCCAGGCAAGCTCTCTATGGCCATGAATGCAAAGTAACCCCAAAGCACTGAAGTGGGAATCTTTTTAATTATGGGCATAGCTGCAACACATCCACCCACTAACATGGCTTGTAACAAATTGCTCAAACGCTGCTCTTTCACTTCAACAGGAAGTAGTTCATCAATGTCCTTCTCTGGATCAAAAATTGACTCATCAACAGGGGCATCTATGTTCCCAGTAACTGAACTCATTTGAAGAGCTGTCTGTTGAAATTGTTTTAGAGCCTAAGAGAAGCACAGAGAAATCCAAAGAGCTTAAAATTAAAAACTCGTTTAATAATAACTGTGAAAAGTAGATACAAGAAAGATATATCTAGTTTACCAGTGCTGGAGGTGGCTGATAAACCAATGGGGTTTGCATTTGCTGGTAAGTTTCTTGCATGCTCCCATACAATTTTCCCAAGCTTGAGTTTTGTTTGATGCTTTTCTTGGCTGTCTTCACCAACCTACCACGGACCAACTATACCAAAAGTATCTTAACAATGGTCATTAGGTAGCTGAGTTCTCTTCACGCTCTGCATATTTAGAAACAAAAATTGGGAATTTCTAAATTCTAATCCATCAGTACCTGGTGCTTCAATGTAGCTAGACTTTTTGTATGCATTGGAGATTGAGGAATAACACCATTAGAAGGAGGTATACCAATAAGACCACAGATAATAACCTGCAATAAGGCGCCATGGCGAGAATCCCCAATTAATTTGGCCTACAAATGCCAATCAGCACTGAGAAAAAATTGCCAGTATTTTCAAAATGTAACTAGGGAAACCCAGTGATTTTTTATACCATGAATCCCAACAAAAGCAAATCATAATGATAAGAAGATGGCTTTCTCAAGTTGAATTCCTTCTGCTGGGCAAGCTGAGAAGCCACACTGTGGTCAAAATAGTATAGGACAGCAATCATTGTTGCAGGAACAAATGCTCCAATAATATATATCAGTGGAACATCAAGCATTTCCTACAAGGGGTTAAAAGTCCTTCAATGATAAAAATGGAGTGCAGAGCAAAACTGTGAAGGAAAATAAGTTTTTAAGACAGCATATGATGGAAGTCATATTGGAAAATGAGTCATCCAAATCAAAGATCAAAAGGGGCAATAGCTCAGTGGTACAGAGTTGAAATTGAATAAAAAATTAATCAATTTGTTGTGATTTGTTACAACAGAAACTGACACACGTATTCATCAAATATATACATTAATCACAGTCCAGTTGTCATAAGCGCCAGGTGACCGTGGATTTGGACTAAACAAACGCCTAGGAATCCCCTCAGGAACTTGAGTTGAAGGTATATATGATACCCCAGTCCAAACAACTACCATCAAAGGAACTCCATAATCAGCAACGAAACCTCGAAGCCATCCTGGAATCCCAAAGGTTCCAAGCCCCCCATTAGAAAAACAGAGTTAGATCTAATTACAATAAATAGCAAATAGATGTAATTATTGTATCTTTCCCCACAAACTTTTCAAAAGTATTTTTAATATCAATCTTGCATGTCAATTCATTAGAATTTTTAAAAAGTTGACTTGATCATAAAGATGAGGCACAAAGAAAAAGAAAATACATGGCAGAGAATTACTACACAGTTTTCCTACTATGCAAACCTGTTCCAAAACGCCACGATCTTCCTTTGCGACTCTTGAGGCCACTGCGTAGAAGCCCGAATGATAGAACCAATGCAAACATTCCATTTCCAAAGCGCCAAGAAGGTGAAAACTGTTCAAGACTTGGATTACTCCTCTTTGGAATTCTAAATTCATCCACAACACCCTGTGGCAGATTGTTCAATACAAATCTTCAGTTATTCTCCAAACTATGTTTTACATTTGCAGTCTATTTTCATACGTTATTTAATACTTGGATAAAACTCAAAATTTTACATTTTCAAGTTTTTAAATAACTCTTTCCATGAGCATCATATGTTATTGAGCTCTTCCTTATGATTTTGAAGCAAACTATTATGTGTGGGGCGAGCTTGTGGGGTTGGGTCAAGGAGGAGGAATCACAAAAAAGTAAGTTTACAGATCAAATTCTGTCATATACATCTGTGGGACAGAGTGGGGACTTCCAACTCTGCCATCTACATCTATAGGACAGTGTGGGGACATATGAATGTGAGTGAAAACATGTATGTGTAAGTGGACATGTATTTATTTGTGAGTGAAAACATGCAATCTATTTTCTTACGTTATTTTATAGTTGATAAAACTCAAAACTTTACATTTTCAAGTTCTATAATAACTCTTACCATGAGCATCATATGTTATTGAGCTCTTCTTTATGATTTGAAGCATGCAATTATGTGTGGGGCGAACTTGTGGGGTTGGGTTAAGGAGGAGGAATATAGAATGGGAGAATCCAAAAAAGTAAGTTTACAGATCAAACTCTGTCATATACAACAGTGGGACAGTGTGGGGACTTCCAACTCTGCCATCTACATCTATAGGACAGTGTGGGGACATAAGAATGTGAGTGAAAACATGCATGTGTAAGTGGACATGTATTTATTTGTTTGTGGTTGTATGCATATGTCATAAAGTTATTATGTTATTATTTTATAATATTTGTGTGTTAAAAATGGAGATGGATCAAGATTATGGCCCATCAAGATAATGTCAGTCTATTTTTTTTGGTTGAATGTAAAAAAGATTTGACTAACAGTTCATTAAGAATTAAAACTGCATATCAAGTAATGTTTTGGTTTTGTTATGTATTAATATGACATCACATTCTTTATTATTTTTCCAATTAAATAAGTACAACTTTTGTACAGCAGAGAGCAATCTTAATTGTAAACAAACCAAGAGTGATTGATTAAACAAGGTTAAACAAAACCTTCTGTTCATCAACTCCCTAAAAAATATACAGAAAGAAATGTTAATGCAAGAATTCTTACCCTAATAGCCTGCTGCATGAACAACATGGCAATGAGCAGCCCAAATAATTCTCCAGCCACCCTGGTAAACCTGTTGATAATGGAGCATGCACCCGAAATGGAAAGCAAGACTAACAGAAAGGAAGTCCATACACATACCCTGTATATAAAAGAGCAAAGTGCTTGTGAAGTTTTAACATAAACATATGCCTATTTGTGTAAAGCCCAGGTAACATGCATGATTCCATAAAACACTTCATTTGTAAACAAGATGTAAGCGTACTATTATTGTCAGCCTCAATTAACGTTATTTGGACAAAGGATAATCTTGTTTAAAACTTTAAACTACATACCAGCTTGACCAAGCCAAAAACAATTTTGGGCCCAAATCTTGTTTATCCTTGGCAAAGTTGTACATGAATGTATACATAATTACAGTTGGTTCAGCCACTCCCAAAATCAACAAAGGTTGACCTCCAATGATAGAATGTATTATGCCACATATTGCAGTAGATGCCAATGTCTGAACTGCAGTCAATATACCACCTACAAAAAAAATCGTTCAAGCATTGAATACAGATCCAAAAGAGCATTGGATCATATTTTTTTTCAATAAAAAGGTGGTTTTGCAGTTGAACTCTAACAATCGATTATATTGTTCTAAGAAATAATTCAACAATAGATTATATTGTTCTAAGTAATGAACAATTTATTAAGATATATTTTGAATTAGATAAAAAGTTTTGAACACAGGAAGAGGATTTTGAAAGGATCTCGAAATCTTGTATAAAATCTAAAAAAGAAAGAGGTCTTAAATCCAAACAAGACATACAAAAATAAATGATCAAAAGACAAACTTATATCAAAGAGATAAAAAGAACCATTACAAATTATAATAATAAGATATACTGTACTTACTCAAACTTAAAATCTTAATTATGGTTTGTTTTTATTAGATAAGCACGTGAAGCACCCAACCCAATACATGTGAGTCAACTCGTTTGTTACATGTAAACGTACTAACATTTACACTTAGCCAATGATTATTTATAAAATGTTTATTGAAGTGTTTAAATGAAGCATATTTCATAGCTATAAATTGTTTATTGAAATGTAATCATGGAAGAAGATGCGGATAGCAGACAAGAGAAAGCAACTTCAACTTACCTGTACTTCTGTCCAGTTGCTCTCCAAAGGAAATCACTGGAATTGCAGAAGCAAAGAATATATAGGTTGTGGGAGCAAGGATCCTGGACCACAGTCATTGCCAAACTTTGTTATTACTTGTATAAAATTGTATTTTCATGCCCTGAGAGCCATACACATGGTAACTAAGCAAAGCTCTCTAGTATATTTTTGCAGTAATATATAAGTAAAAGGTAAAGATAATTTGGCCACCTTAAGCTTAATACCAAATCGATTGCATGAAACTTTTTTAGGCATACATTTCACAGAAATTCTTTTTCCCTATATGTTCTTCACTTGTTCATTAAAAGCTACAACACTTCCCACTTCAATGTATGAGATTTCTCTATAGAATGCCACTTTATATATCGATTTGTTCAGCAAGATATCTACGAGTCCCCCTCAATTACATCACATGATCTCAAATACACTACAACCATCAAACCCATTGAAGTTACAATGGAAAACATTCATTTCCAACAAGCCCATTCAAGTTACAGTGGAGAACATTCATTTCCACCATAGAGAATAATGTCATAAGAATCAACTAAATTATAAGAAAATCTTTATTATTAAATAAGTATTGTCAGTCACGATAATATCAGTTACTTTAAAAAGTTTACCCAACACACTACAACTTATAGAGGGACTATCATTTCCAACAAACCTATTCAAATTACAGTGTCCAGAACATTCATTTCCAACAGAGAAGAATAATGTCATAAGAAAATCCTTATCATCAAATAAGTGTCAGTCGCAATAATAGTCATGTTAAGAAGTTTACCAGACTTACTATAATTTATGAAGGACTACCCGATTTCTGAAAAGCAAAGGTGTCAGTCAAATAGAATACTTAACCGGAATCCTGCAGTGAAGCCACCAGTCCAGTCTTGCTTGTAACATAGTAGCCGTCTCTTGAGATCATTCTTGATTCCTTGGAAAGGCACAAAAGCATCCTCCATGGCAAATACAATGTGGGAAACTCCAAGAGGAACTCTAGATTCTTTCTTTTAACTTAAAGCAGCTAAAATATTAGAGCCAGGAAAAGGAAAATGTGTAAAAAATAGTTTGTGGGAAAAATGTTAGGCAGATTAAAAACATGAGATAAAATTTGAAGAAAAAGATTGTAATTTGGGACCATTTGACACTAGGGACTAAGTGATAAAATATGTGCAACCTCCATTTCCTGAGTTAAAGGGATCAATTATGTACAACTACCATTTCCATGAGTTTGAACTCCATATAGTGAGGTGGGGAACAATGACTAATATGGTCTTACAGAAGTTCTGACATATGCACTTGTAAAAGATGGAATCAATGCATTTCAAGCAATAAACAGAGCTTTACAAGACACTAAAGGTAGCAGAATGTTCTGAATCTCAACTAAATTCTAGAGAGATTATTTTGATTGTTAAAGGTATATGCAAAAGCTAGTTATAAGTAAAGGTTCAAGGAAGACACTAATAAACTATACATCCAGCTATATGCAATCTCTCTTTATATAAAGAGGATTTTCCTCATGTTCATTGTTCTGGTGAGTGAATCATAAAATATATGAAGACCCACGTTGTTTGTTAATCATTTCGATTCGAGTGGAAGACAATTAAGAGCAGTTCAAGCCTGCACAAAAAATACACAATTTTGTTACTTATATCAATTCTTTTTTAAGGCAAATGTACGAGTACCCAAATTCAATGTAAAGCTTCTTTGTGCTTTATATTATAAAATTTATGGTGACATTTCTTTTTCCTTAGGGTCAATCATATCAATTTGAGTGGCAAGCTAATAATGAACAGTCTGGAATATGGAACTTAAAAACTCACAATTTCTGTGCTTTAATCAGACTTTTTTCCCAGGGAAATCTAATATAATGCCTGTTAGTGGTGTACATAATAATAAACTGTACGTCCACCTTCCTTTTTTCTTTGTGGTGGAGATTGTGGTTCAATTATTCAGGTGGTAAGAGGAATATTATGTGTTTTAAGCCCGGCAGATGGGCCTAATTTTGCACCATGCTAAAATTGGGACTAGAAAAGGTTGATGGGAAAGCTGATTGACTGCTTACTAAATTGGGCTATTGGCACTTAAATGGTTTCAGTGGCTTAATAAAAGCATGCATTGGTTAGGTGAATTTGATTTTTTTTTTTTTTGTTTTTCTTTAAGTGGCTTATTAAAGCATGCATTGGTTAGGTGAATTTGATTTGATTTTTTTATTTTCTTATTTTTGACATTTTATGCTGTTTAATCTGGTAGTGTATAGGTGAAATCAAAATTTTGTTATTGTAGTAAAGGTGTAGTAGTTTAGGTGCATTTAGAATTATGTCATTGTAATAAAGATGTGTGGTAGTTAGGTGGGAATTGCTACTAATATTAGTGATGTTTTGAAGTTTTGGTGTAATTAGTGATAATAATAAAAAAAATTTGAATATATCTAGGTTGTATTACTGTAGAGTTTAAAAGCGTATACTTTAGTATTATTTTAATTTATTTTTTATGGTAGATAATCAATTATGTACAACTTTAATCTTGATGTTTGACTAAGGAACAAAGGAACAAACAAGTCATGAACTTTAATCCTTGCATAACAAGTCATGTAGTGCTATGTACTTAGCTATCAACAAGAGAGCATGTGTTACAACTACCACAAATCAAATATCACTTAAGATTTGGTTGTTGTATAAATCAAGATGAGATCACACCCCTCAACAAATCATTGTTGCAATTCTATTGTGAATTCTCAATACCATATTAATCAAAGTTCACATTACAAGATACTCAAACCCTATCATTCTTATTTCAATTTTAGCACATGATTTTTATTAGTGTGTTATCAAACTCAACTCATTTATGTAGAGAGTATTACTTATATTTAATTAATTGTATTCATTAACACATTTCCTATATTTTGGAGTTTTATTTTATTTCCCTTCATTTTGGTGAATATGTAACTTCCATGCCTAGCCTCTAGGGCTAGATGCTAGAATTCTGATATTTTTCTTATGTTTAGATCTAATTTCTTTGAGTATTACCAGTATTTTAAAATTTGGTTGCTCCTTGTGCATTTAGTGTTGGTATGCATCTAGCATATCCCTTGAGATTTGTGAAATAGTTTAACAATCTCTTGTGACATCCTTAACTAAGATGGTAGCAATTTCTTGAATAACTGTATCTTTTGCGAGAAACACCAACTCAACTACTTATAAGTTGTATTAAGAGTGGGCTCACATGTTCGAATCCCTTAGGTAATGTTGATGGGGAGATTGTTGGTACGTGTCTAGCATATCCCCTTGGGATTCATGACATGGTTTAATAGCCACTGTGACATTCTTAACTGATATGGCAATAGCTTCCTGAATGGATGCATCTTTTGGGAGAAAAGGTGAGCCCAACTCCCTATATTTAATGCTTCAACTAAGGTTTGGTTCCCAATTAATTATAACCTTTTAAAATCTCCTTAGAATATGTCCATTCTAACCTCAGCAATCTTAATGGGTTTTCATAGTTTCATCAAGTACCCGTTAATCATTAAAGATATCATCTCCTTTTACCACATAGATGATGATTGTGTTCATCAATACATTGATTCATAATGCATCTAATTTTCCTCTTTCATAGAGCTTGTGAGCACCTTCCCCTCTATGTTAGAGCATTTCACTTTATTTCTTAATTGATCTCATATTTTTAGTAAAGTAGTGAAAAGGAAATACATATTCTCTTGATGCTAATCTAGGCTAATCCAATAGGATTTACATGTACATAAGCACATTTAAACTAGCTTAATAACTAAAATGAGTGAAATAGATTAGCAATCAAAATAGATTAATTTGACATGTGTTCAAATAATTATAATAGTAAATAAAGAGGGTAAGAATGATTTATCTTTATAACCAAACAATTTAATACCCTTTGACCAAAAAAATTGAATGTGTGATTGAGAAATGCTACTCCTTCGCATAAAAATTGATCTCAAATCATTTTTCCCACTATCTACTTTGTTAGAAATCAACATTGAGAGTATGGATTATAATCATGATCATTAACTCAAACTTTGAATAATTTTTGACCTTTTGTTTTGTAGTTCACTTGATTCACACTTCTTTATTCTCACATAAAATATGTTAGATTTTCTTTCTAATTTGCACTAGATTAGGTTTCACTAATCTCTTGTGTCAAACCATATAAGGATATTGGTTCAATAATAGAATGAAATATTGAAAGCAATATACACTTGACATAGAACATTGATTCTTTATTTTTTAAAACATCAATTTCAAATATATCATCATTAATTACTTAGTAAATACTCTAAAATGTAAAAATTGTTTTAAATATAATATAAATATATTTAAATAGTAACACATGACAATAAATCTGATTTGTAGTTGAAATGTATGGAAATCCTTGTCATTATGCTTAAAGTGTTAGAAATTTGTTGTAGGTTGATTATTTTTATTATTGTTTGGTGGAAGTAAATTGGGTGATAGCATATTCTCTCCTTGGATTCATGTTTGTGAGTCAAGAAACGTATGGAAAAAATCCAAGAACACCTTGCAAAAGGAAGAAAGGAATTAAAGATCACAAATAAAGATGTTGTACATTGTTATATCCCTGAATATTAGAAGACTCCAAGATCCTACATATGACGTGGAATTTGAAGAGAACGCCACTTCAACAAATGATGTAGCAATCCCTATCTTTGACACCATTCTTTAGTTCAAATCTTTAGGATTCATGAGATGATAAAGAACTCGTTCAATGCATTGATAAGGATGAGGATGTCAAAGAGTTGCATTCAAATATCATAAAAGATATTAAATATATCCCTCCGAATACATTTCAAAAATTGATTAGCAAGTGAATCATGTAAGATTAAGATTAAAAATACATTGTCAAACTATTATAATACATTTCAAAAATTGATTAGCAAGTGAATCCTTTAAGATTAAGATTAAAAATACATCATCGAATTATTATAAAATATAGAAATGCAGATGAGGGTGTTATGAAAATTTTGATTGAAAATAGGGGGTGAATCTATCACGACATGGAAAGTTTGATGGGTAAGTTCAAGATATTATAGATAGATTTCTTAAGTGTATATACCAAAGAATAATCCTAAGAAAAAAATTACACTCCTCTTAAAGATATTCATGGACAAGGGCACTCTCCATGTCCTTTTGGTGTAAAACCCTTTGATATGTAATGATAATGACAAGAGTGAATTCGATAAATTTCATTTTCACAATAGAAACAAAAGTTTTGGTAATATATCTCGGGAACATTAGAGAAACCTTTTGTTGAAAATCATACTTTAAACTTAACAATCGTATTATCAACAACATATTTGAAGCACTAGATCTACTTGCATCAAACTAATTTTCTTTCCTTAGGAAGTATAATTAAATCCCAATATGGTTCCTTTATTGAGGAATTTTACTCTTCCTCTATTATTGAATCACATAATACATATAGCAATATTATATGCTTCACACACAAAAATTGAGGATCTAAACTGAAGGCAACATGAATACATGGGGATGATTGTAATATAGTGACTATGTCCTCGAATGTCTCAAGGGTCCTAAAATAGTGAACATATGACATGTAGAGTCCAGTGGGACAAAAGAGGCACATTATTAGGATAATAAAGAGAGTACACAACCTAATAAAAATTACTTGGAGATGAATAGGGGTCAATTGAGTTAATCTAGTGACTCAAAGAAGACATAACAAAATCCTCTAAATCAAACCAACATGCGACAACTAAGGAACATAATTTTAATATGGATGAGTAAATTTTATATAAATAGATAGATAGATAGAGAGAGAGAGAGAGAGAGAGAGAGAGAGAGAGAGAGAGAGAGAGAGAGAGAGAGAGAGAGAGAGAGAGAGATTTGGCGCACACCAAATACCAAGTTCATTTTTTAGGTTTAGCACACCAAATTTGGCATGTGCCAACTGTAAAAAAAATGTATTTTTTGAATTTAATGTGTGTTAAGTACTCTGCATTGGGAAATACCAAGTCTTTCACTTGGGTTTGCATTGGACATATAACCCAAAGACTTGGATGACCATTTTAGTGTCGAGACTTGTTTTTGTGAAAATATGAAAATATTTCTCACATTTTTTGTCATTCTCTCCATTAGGTTTGCATGTGTTTCAATGAAAAGAAATAAACACCATGACAATGTTAAGCTCTCTCTTAGCTATCTAACCATATAATGTTTTTCACATTTCGATTATGGTAAGGTTTTGTCTCTAATTTATTTTGCTAGTGTGTCATTTTTTGGCAAAAACAAACATATGAACTATTTTTGCATAGATATTTTTCTTGTTCATTGAATTTTGAAACAAATTAAATTTTTTTCCAAAGAAGATGGAAGATTTGTTTCGATTTTATCTTCAATTTTTTTGTCAAGATTCTTCTTGGACACTTCTAGAACTGTTAATTTATGTCGAGGGGCAAGAGAAAGAAGAGGGTCATAGAGATGATTCCCTGAGATGTTAAGAGTCTTTAGATTACACCATATTTTCCATAACCATGAGTGTATGGTTCCCACCAGACTATTTTTTGAAAGATCAAAATGCTGAACTTTGGTTTGAGAGGACACTATTTTGGAATGCTCCCTCCTACTTTACACCATCTTACCAATAGCCATGAAAGATTAAAATAAGGAATCCAATCTCTACTTATTTTGAGATTCAATTGGCTATCAATAAACAATAGGTACTACATATTGGTTAGGTTTTGAAATAAAGACTCTATCATTGTTCCCTCAAACTAATTGCCTGATATTATAGTGGTGTAAAGGAAGGACAATTGTCCTAATGAATATGGACATTGTCATTCAATTAATTTAAACTCAAATCAAGATATGTCAAGGATGACGATGTGGAAAACCGATGGGGAATGTTGCCTTGTAGTATATTATTATTAAGGCGCAAAAAATTCAGAGACGACAGATTGCTCAAAGATGGTGGAATTGTTCCATAGAACTTATTGACACCAAATTCTAGGTATGTTGTGGAGCTTAGATTCCCAATGACAACTGGGATTATGTTTATTAAATGATTCACTAAGGGGTCCATGCCAGTGAGACTTAAAGCTGCAATCTAGGATGGTAGAGTCCTACATAGAATATTAGTCCTCAATTTGAGTGAAGCCAGGTTGTTCAAAGTGAATACTCAATTGGGTATTTTAGAAGAAAATGAATTATTATGCCTGAGTAGATATGTAAGTGAAGTAATATTTTTTAGGGAAGCAAGAATTGGACCTATCAAGCACCAATTTTTCATGTCCAAATGTTGAAGTTGTTGGATTGTGACAACAAGAAAATGATAAAACAAGGAAAAAAAATAAGAAAACCAATCTTATCTCATCTTTTAGAAAGAAAACATTTTTTCTTTGAAAGGAAATTGATAATTTCTTTAAAGGACAAAGCTAGGTTTTTCTATGTTTTAGTGGTGGTTGTTATCTTGAAGATACTATATATATCTTTGTTGCCTTGAAGGAAAAGTAAGTGTAGGTATTTGAGAATTATAGATTGCAAGAGCAATGGAGAAGGTTGTGAATTGTGAATTGCATATTGCAAGAGCAATTCTAATATCAGTAGCTCTTGAAGATTGTAATTATTTTCTTTGAGCAACCAAAGTATTGATGTCTTTCCCTATGGATGTTTCCTTCTTTTTTTTCAAGTTTCTACCACGTAAATTAGTGTCTTATGGGTGTCTGTAGGATCATGGTATGCCAAACTATGGCATTAACTAGCAATGAAATTTTAGTAAAATAGGGGTAGGCAACTTGACGTAAAAAGTTAAACAAGTTATCAACCTTATATCAAAAAGATGTAAGAAGAGATATGTAGAAAATTGAATGTAGTTTCAAAGCTACTAGATTAAAAAAATTAATCTATTTGGTGAAAAATTGAAATTTCAAGAGTGGTATGTAAATTTCAGGAAAATGATAAGAAGTAGGTGTATGTCTTGCCACCTTAATCAAAATCAAATGATAATATTTTTTATAAGATTCTATATATAAGTAGAAGACTTGTGTCCAAATGTGACACATATTTTTGTGTAATTTTTTTCAAAATAAATAATTAATTAGAATTATTTTACTACAACATTTTCAAGATAAAAAATTTTGTCTCTGACCACCTTAACTTGGTCAAAAGTTAATATATTATAATTTTGTTTTCTTATAGTATGTGAAGCATAGAATGTGACACATGTTTTTGATTTGAAAAATGTTATACCATTTGAAAGTTATAGACATTTTTCAATCAACCTATCAACGAAGACTTTAGGCATAATCCAATTGGAAAATAAATAATAATAATTTATTAAACTCAAAACTTGACAAAAATTATACCGGTGGAAAGTTGAGAATTTATTTAAGACATCCTCTTGGTTTCATCAATTTCGGATTAAAAGGGCGTCAACTATAAGGTCAAAGTCTGAAAATGTAGGGAGATTACTAAAGCATGTCTTTTGGGTTGACTTTCCAGGTTTGGCATTCCCAAGCCAAACCCCAAAGCAATCCCAAGTCAAATTTGTAGTTTTGTGATTTGTGTCAGAGATATCTGATATCGAATATTGAAAAGATGAAATTGCAAAGGCGCCAACCCAAATGTTAACTACAAGAATAAAATAATATCAAAATGTTAGTTAATATAGATTTAAAATAAGGATAATCTAAATGACAAACACGTACAAAGTTCAAGAATGTGAACAACTAAGTACACAAATACATATCATATGGCTATCAAGGCCAAATAAAATGGTCGAGAGGCTAGGCTCTTCAACCTGTGTCATGCCCTCCTTAGATATCAAGCCATGTTAAATAGAAATTGCAAATAAACATTCGTACACTCTAATGATAAGTAAATGCATAATCATTCTCAAACTCTTCATTACTCTCATCTATGTTATAATCAATTTTACTAGAAATCATGTATTCAAATATTTTATTTCTTTTATCAATTTTTGTTTCCTTAAAACTCTACCCATGTACAAATTTGAAAAATATTTCTCTTTGTAATTCTCACCAATGTGTTTTCTTTTAAAGCTTGTTTTATGGCTAGTCTAAAAGACTCTAAAAGTTTAGATGATATCTACTTTCCTGTCAGATTTTATTTTGTTCAAAGATTCTAAATTGTATCAAATAAATTTGACCATATGTCAACTTATAAGTTGAATTTAAATATAGAGGAATCATCAATATATTTGGTTTATGTACGATAACTTTCAGTAAATAAAATTATCAATCTATTTGGAAGTTTTCACAGTTTTTAGTTTATTCAATACCAGCAAATTTTGGTTGCCACTAATCTATGTATTGCAATTTTAAAACAGAACTTACCAATTCATTTAAATTGGTTTCTATAAGTCAATATTATTTTCTTTATCAATCGGATCTATCAGTTTGTTTGGTGCTAATTGATTCTTTGGTTTACCTTACTTAAAATTGGAGAAAGTAATCATAGAGGCTGCAACTAACATTCTCTGTATATTTTATGTAAACATTTATGAATAAAACGGTAAACCATTGCTAACAACAACCCAAAAAAAAAATTAATGTATTTGAGTAAATGAGAAATCGTGTGCTTATATCAATCAAGCATTTGTTTTTTTTATGGAGGTTCAGACCTGCGAGCAAAGCTACCCAACATAAGTACGAAACTTGCAAGCAACCAAACATTTTAAATAGACAGAATAAGCAATTTAAGGAAAGGGTTGAAGATAACTGGATATTGAAAAAAAAACAAGAAACCAGACATTTATAACCAAGTTTCTGATTCAAATGATTGGCTTTTTTAGAATGGACAAGTCTTTCTGTTGTCTCTGATATATATTTAGATGCCTATCTTGCACTATTTGTCTCTCGAACAAGATCAACCAGCAAACATTACAGAGTAATGAGGAATGAAAGAATAGCCTTCTAGAACATGTATTTAGGAATGTTGAATAGCATGTATACAAGTCCATCTTCTTCCACGTCCATTTAATGATTATAAGTGTAGATGAAATGCCCCACTTCCTATGAGCAGTCGCACCTCTTCAAAACCTTAGTCGTTAACTAAAGCACATCCCTAGAGACTTAACTAATTTCCTACCTATAATAATTCTTAATCATTTCTTAAACATAAGGACGGTCCATATAATTTATTTTCAAGTTGGCTGTAATATAAACAGATTATCAAGTTCATTAACGTCTTTCTCCTTTGCATGGATTGTTGAACTTAAAGTTTTCTATCAGTATTTATATTTAACTTTCGTCCCTTAGTTAGAAACATCTAAAGACTATAACATAAAATCTTTAAGTAAAACTCCTACTTTAACATTCACAATTAATGTAACATTCTTTGACGTCAACTTATCTTATCAATAATCTCGTACAACTGTTTATGGAATCAATGGCAATATGTCTAACATGGGTCAACCAGGAAAGAAAAGAAGGTGACACTATAGCCTTGGATATGATATTAGTGTTATGCTTACCCTTCTAGAATATCACTAAATACGGGCCAGCCTTAAACATTACACACTAAGGAAAAAATTAAGCTTGCAAAAAGTAAGTCAATTTTGAATATTTAGCACTTTTTGCCTAGGAATCAGTCATTAGTGTGTGATATTTACAGCCGGGGCTAAACATGGATTGAAATATAGAATTATTCTTAGTTGTTATAGTATTGTAGATCAACCAAATGTAAAATCTTTCATGAAACATACTTATAAATTCATTGACGTTAGGGAATATATACATAAAAAATTATGGATTCACTTAAGTACACATGTAGCGCATGAATAATACACATAAATACATGGAAGCATGAAGCATACATGTAAATACATATAACATATTATAAATATTAATTCCCTTAAGCCTAACATATACTCCTCACTACATTGAAAAAGAATTTGGTATCAAATATACTTTATTTTGCATCCAAGGTTGGTCTAGAATCCTCATACCTTCACGACATGTTGGGGTTGGAGGAGCACAACATCCATTGGCAACAATCAGAAGAGCCTTTCCAAGATTCCAAGAAGCCATTGGACTCTTTTAGATTATCTCTCAATTTCAAAAGGGTGTTTTTTTTATATTTTATGGCATCTAACATGTATGTGAGTAAACGAAATAGAGTAGTATACATATTTTGAAAATAAATGTGATAGTGTGTGTCATTGTTCGCTCATGCCCTAAATAACAAGTTGCAATTTACATAGTTTTTAAAATTGTGAAGCAATATACAGATTTTGTCTTCTAGTTCTTTTACATGTGCTTGACTTCTCTTCTTTTTAGCTAATGAATTTTCCTCATAAGTAAATGTATACGATGCCAAGTCAAACAATAAGAGTTTTCTAAATAAAGGAATAATAATAATAAAATATTTTATTATTATTATTATGTTGATATGCACTGAACTTTGTTTGAATGGAGAATATTAATAGTAGTGGTTGAATTATGTTGTTATTAAAACAATTTTGTTTCTAGATTTGATTCTAAAACATGTTGATATATTAGGTGGGTGTTTTTTTTTAAATCATATATTTTTTTTATTTAAAATTTAATATGATAATAAGTTTTGATTTTGTTAAATGGTCTTTTAAATCCTAGTCACATTGCAAGTTTTAGGATTTAGACCTTATTTTTTTCAATTAATTATCATGTTTTTTACATTTGCTTTTGCTTACATCACTATCAGTGGAAAACAATCCCTTGTCTTTGGATATAGGTCGATGTAATAAGGTTGTCCTTTGGCTTCGACTCTTATGTTCTTTTCACTAAAGGGCTTGGTTACCTTCTAGTTCATATTGTGTATCTAGGGTTGGATAAAGGTATTTATCTACCCAGTTTTTAAGTTCAATTTGTGGATGACTCTTTCCTCACTCTCCTTAAAGAGGAGAAAAATATCAAAATTCAAAAAGGCCTTGTAGTTCTTGGATATTTTTTATAAAGCCTTTGGTTCTAGAATACGATGGCATAAGACTTGGTGTTTTTAGAGAATTATTTCTCCCTACACCTTCTTGGCTCAACTCTTATGGTTTATTATTCTTTATATTGGGTTCCTTCCAAGGCTTCCTACATAAAACTAGAAAAGCATCTTCATGATTTTCTTTGGGCATCTTCAAAGAACCACAAGGATTTTGATTAGGTAGTTTAAGCTATATCTCTCATGGCACTCAATGTTTGGCTTATATATGTCCACTAAGTGGATTATGTTTTCCCTTTAGAGCAACAAAGCTTGAAAATCCTTAGTATGATATTGTGTCTCTTACGGTCATCATGTTGGGTGATTAAAGCGTCCAAGTGTCACCTTGTAATTGACACACTTAAAGGGTCTAAGATTAAAGAGATTGTAATGGTCAAGATTGTCTTAGAAAAGTATAAAAGGTGAGGATAAAAAATGACCTTTTAGGAAATCCAAAAAGTCCTATTTTGGAGATGTGAAATTTTTTTACTTTTTTGTTGGAAAGGATGGAGGGAATTGAATGAGAAGATTTTGTAGGGAAGTGAGAAACATGAAACATATACTTGCTTGAATTGTGGACCATGGAATAAACATACTTAGGAATGTCCAAGTGGATTTAGTTAACTAATTGCTTTTAGTGGGCTAATGAGTTGAGATGGAATTTGAGATAATTAAATAACAGTTTTAGAGGATAAGAGTATGAAGGGTAAGCCTATTTAAACAAATTGTTTAATATTTTATACAATAAGATTTACACTTTAGGAAGCCATGCAAGTTCTTTGCTCCCACATTTTTTTACTCAAGTTTAGGAGACCTAAATAGTAGCTTAGTACTTGATCATTTTATTCCCAAATACAAGAAAGTGTAATGATTGTGTATCTTGAGGATGAATTCCTTTAAGATTTTAATGTTTTTTTATAGAGAAAAAATGTGGTTCTAACTTGTAAGCCTGTAACAATACTTTTGTGAAGCTACATATATAAATAGATGGTCACTCATAAATATGCATGTTTGCATGAATGATCTAGAAAATTATTTTATTTATTATTTTCTTTCACATGCAATACTACTCAAGGAAAAAAATATAGGAAGCAAATGATCACTACGGGAACCTCCTCCCGCTCATTCAAAGAGAAATAATGATCTCTGATTCATGATTAAATCAAAGTGACATCCAATTTATTTAACCATGTTTCAAATGAATCACGCATTGGTAATTTATACACAACTAATCTTTGCACAATTTATTTCTATTATTTATTTTTCATCTTGTCAAATTGTTACCCTTAATTAATATTATGAAGATTCATGAAGTACCACCCAAAATATAAATTTCACTTTCTTGTTCATATTTGTGTTAGTATAGTATTGATCAAGCACCAGGTCCAAATATCCAAAACATAAATTACTACTACATTTCATATCAAAGAAGCACCTCCTAGTTCCAAACTGTAATATTTCACAAAGTAATTTAAAGTTGAAGAGCAAAGAGAAATAACTATATGTGGGGTTTATTAAATCAAGGGCACATAGAGAATTCAATGGTCTAAATAATTGCATGCACATATGGAGATTGATATGGTGTGCAAGCCATTATACCATCAAACATAGATTTTATTATGTAGTATTCGTAAAGGGTATACTATCTATTAACTAAGGCTCATACAACCAATGGTTTTTCATCAAGTCATTTTGGATTAGATACTCTAGTGCATTAAATTTTCTCCTCGTCACATTTACTTTGTTTCATACTAGAAAATTTGGGATGAAAATAAAAACAAATAAAATGATTGGCACAAAAGGTACTATGTAGTTAGACTTGAAATGTTATGGGTAAATGAATACTAATAGAAATGTGGTCCATGCAAACACAAATGTCTAACATGGAAAATGAATAAAAAATAGGTTAATTTGATTTAACAAGGTGAAAAGGTCATTTTAAAAACAAATTGCCACTAATAATATATATGCACAATTAAGAATATTAATTAGAGGAGTTGTGCATTTTTTTTGGTGGGCATAGCACACGTTACTAGGCATCTATATGTGGATATAAATCGACACCTCCAAACAACCACTTTTGGATCTTTATGCATATAACAACTTGTCTCGCAATTGTTGTAACTATCTAGAATTTTGAAATAATAACTTTTAGTTCTTATGTCACATACACATTTCTGATTTTTTTTGTGAAAATCCAAATTTCTGTTTACAAACTTAAAATATAGGATGGTAGAGTGGACAACTACTAGACCCTCTTCCCTACATATTATTTTCAAATTTAAGATATACTTAAAATTCAAATTGTTTATATAAGATTTTACTAATTGAAAATCAAAATACAATTTTTATTTTATTTTCAATTAATAAAAACTTCCATTCAAAAGTACATTCTAATTCCTACATATACATTGTCCTTCCTTAAACCTTCCTTAAATTCAATGACTTATTCAAATAGATTATTACATTACTTTAAGCACTTAATTGATATTGAATTCAAATCACCTAGATTAAAAATTTTGAATATTCTAATTCCTACATATACATTGTCCTTCCTTAAACCTTCCTTAAATTCAATGACTTATTTAAATAGATTATTAAGTAAGGCCCCGTTTGGTTGGGGAATGGGAGTTTGACTCAAAACCTTATTTGTTGAAGACAATTATTCAGTTGTGTATTGTCATTGATGTTACACATGTATATACACTTATGTAGTGGTTTTACACTAATGTCTACATTCAGACCGAGCACAGTTGGTAAACAGAATGAGTTGAGTTCAGGCATTGAAAAATTTCAGTGTTGACCGAGTTCACTCGGGCATTTCAGTCTTGGCCAGGCATTCAGTTGCAGCTGACTAACAATTATTTATATTATGTAATTAAATGGTTATATGAGGCCGACTGAATTATGATTTATCATTTAGAGTTTATTCAAGCTGACTTGACAAGGCTTACCATGTATTTATGAAAGGTCAAGTTTGGATTGAATGTGTTGTAGTTGAAATCTATGTGTGTAAGATGAAGCGAAAGTGAAAAGGAAGATGTGTGTAATTTTGTGAAAGCGAAATCAGATGGGATTCTGATTGAATACAGAACACTCAGAGCTGCAATAGAATATCTGATCAGCAAGGATCTAGTTACAATCAAGCAGCGATTTGAATCAGAAAAGACAGTTTCTTACACATACAGGTCAATCCATTGTTACTTTCTAACAATTGCAGCAGTGATCAAAATCTCTTAACAGAGTAGACTTAACAATCTTTTGTAAATCCTCTCACAAGGTAGCATTTCCAGATTGAAGTGTTAAAGACCTCTAACAAGGCCACTCCTCACAGGGTGAGTAAATCCTTTAAATAGGTCACACCTTACAGTGTTTTATTGTAACCTTTAACAGGGTTGACTCCTAATAGGGCTCACTTTAGAAGAGTGAAAACCAGTAACTAGTTACATTGGTGGTTTTTCCCATATTGGGTTTCCACGTTAAATCTTGGTGTCATATGTGTACTTGTTACTTGTTTTATGTTTCTGCACTTAATCTCTAAATATAATTGCATTAAAGATTGCTTTGACACCCGAGTTACAGAAGGAACACCCGAGCTACAGAAGAATATCTTAAGTAACCTGAGTAACAATATTAAAGTATTTAGACATCTAAGGGACAATGATTTGTTTTGGAGTAACTGATTCACCCCTTCCCTCTCAGTTACTTATCTCATTTCCAACAATTGGTATCAGAGCTTCAAATGCTTTCAGGAAAGGTTTCAAGGCCTAAGCTAAAGATCAGAGATGTCTTACAGGAGGGAGATCCCAAAGATAAACAAAGACAATTTCTTAGCATGGAAGGAACTGATGAAGCTACATCTATCTACTATTGGAGATGCTGGTTTACAATTCTTAGAAACCAAATATGTTGCACCAACAGGGACTATGATTGTGGAACATATGATGGAACAGAAACTTCATAACATAATGATGATTGACATAGCTTCTTCACTCAGCTATTCAGAATTTCATGAAGTCAAGGACTGCCCTACAGCTCATGATATGTGGAAGAAACTGCAGGACATTCATGCAGGTGATACAAGTGTAAAAAGAGCTAAAGAAGAAATTCTAAGAGGACAATTTGACCAGATAAAAATGAAAGAAGGAGAATATATCACAAATTATAGTGAAAGAATCAAGAATAATGTAAGTGCCATCAAAGCAGCAGGTGGACTAATTGAAGATACTACAGTAGTCAGCAAGGTACTCAAAAATTTACTCCCTATCTATGCTATTAGAGTTTCAGCCATTCAAGAAATGAGATGCAACAAAGACATTACTCTGGATACATTAGTGGGAAGACTTACAACCTTTGAGCTGGACAATTTTGATAACTACTCTCCTGGCTCTAGCAATCTTGAGTCTACATTCAAAGCCAAATTGAACCTTAGTAAGAAGGATAGGTACTCTAAAGGAAAGAAGATTGAAAGTGACAGTGATGATGAATCTGATGATGAAGATCTTGACATCATTGAAGCACTACTTACAAGAAGATCTGCAAAAGAAAAATACAGAGGAAAGATACCATTGATTTTTTTCTCATCCAATGAGGTTGGTCACATTGCTACAAAGTGTCCAAACAAGGAAGACAAGGATGAGAAGAAGTTTAACAAATTCAAAGGCAAGAAAGATTTCAATAACCACAAAATCTATAAGGATAAAGGCAAGAAGTCTTGTTATATTGAAAAAGATTCTGACAGTGATGAAGAAGAAGAAATGGTTTATATTGCCATTAAGGATGAGTCAGATGAGGAAGTTGAAAAGACTGCACTTTTCTCACACATCAATAAAAATGATACTTGGATAATTGGCAGTGGTTGTTCTCATCACATGACTGGTGATAAGACAAAGTTTGAACATCTTGAACACTATGATGGTGGAAGTGTTATTTTTGGGAATGTTGAACCTTGCCCGGTAAAAGGAAAAGGTTGCATTTTTCTGACAGAAGGAATCAAATGTGATAATGCTTATTGGGTTGAAGGATTAAGGAGAAATCTACTTAATGTAGCACTGCTGAACAACATTGGCTTCAAGGTAGAATTTATAAATGGTAAGGCCAAGCTCTTGGATGGTAAAGGGAACCTAGTTGGAACTGGCAGACAAATAAAAGGTAATTTATTCTATCTTGATCTCATTGAAGGTTCATGCTTTATTGCACAAGTAGAAGAAAGTTGGTTATGGCATAAAAGGTTGTGTCATGCGAATTTTGGCAATCGGGTAAACATAAGAAAGAACAAAAGAGTCAGAGGTATTCCTATCTTGAAGAAACCCGAGTTAGCAATATGCAAACAATTTCAAATTGGAAAAATGAGCAAGACTAGCTTCAAGAGCAAGAATTACAATACTGATGAAGTCTTGGAATTTGTACATACTGATATATGTGGACCAATCGGAACAACAAGCTATACTGGAGAAAAATATTTTATTATGTTTGTTGATGATCATTCCAGAATGATGATTGTCATGTTTCTCAAAGAGAGATCAGAAGCTTTTCATAAATTCAAGTGGTATCTTCCAAGAGTTGAAAAAGAAATAGGAAAGAAACTAAAATGCCTAAGATCTGACAGAGGAGGAGAATTCATTTCTAATGAGTTCAATGAATTATGCCATGAAAGAGGAATCAAAAGACAGGTATTTGTCCTTGGTACACCACAGAAAAATGGAATAGCAGAAAGAGGAAACAGATCCATTATGGATTGTGCCAGAACCTTAATGATTGAAAAGAATGATGCTGCCAAATACTAGAAGGAGGCCATCAGCACTACAATGCTCACCTTGAACAGAGTTCAACTGAAGAAAGGTAGTGATCAGACACCTTTTGAATTATGGTATGGCTATAAACCTAATGTTCATTATTTCAAAGTATTTGGAAGTAGATGCTACATCTTGAAGGAAGCAAGAAATGGGAAACTAGATGCAAAAAGTGATGAAGGAATATTCCTAGGTTACTCATGTAAAAGAAAAGCATACAAATGTCTAAATATTACTACTCATAAATTTATAGAGAGTGTACATGTCAAGACTGATGAGTTTGCAGAAAAATGTGAAGAGAAGAGCAGTAAAGAGCCTAAAGACTACAGAAACTTTGTATATCATGAACCTGATACTATACCTATGACTCAAGAAATGGTGATGGGACAACATACAATGACACAAACTGTACTACCTGAGTTGCAAAATGAGCAACATGAAGTGCTAGTAGAAGGACTTGAGTCATAGACTGAAGGACCCGAGTCACAGACAGAAGGACCTGAGTCATAGACCAAAGGACCCAAGTCACAATCAGAAGGAACTGAGTATTAGATAGAGGAACAAGAAAGAATGTTTGAGAATGACAGACCTAGTGGATCAGGCCAAAATCTAGATTGAAGGTTCCAGTACTTTCCAGATATGTGAAAAGGCATCATGCACCTGAGAAAATAATTGGAGATCAAACAGAAGGTGTAATGACAAGAAAGAAACTAAAAGGTGCATGCTTACTAAGAGAATTTAAACCTAGAACTGTTAAAGATGCTTTGAATGATGAAAGTTGGATAGAGGCAATGAATGAAAAGATTGAGCAGATTGAGAAGAACAAAACTTGGACTCTTGTACCTAGGCCAAAGGATAAGAATGTGATTGGAACCAAGTAGGTTTTCAGAAACAAAATGGATCAAAATGGGAAAGTTTCTAGAAACAAGGCTAGACTAGTTTGTAAAGGATATGCTCAAGAAGAGGGTATTGACTATGGAGAAAATTTTGCTCCTATTGCAAGACTTGAAGGAGTTAGAACTCTTCTGGCATATGCTGCACATAAAGGATACAAAGTATATCAGATGGATGTGAAGTCTACATTTTTTAATGGAATCCTAGAAGAGGAAGTCTACATTGAACAACCAGAAGGCTTTATTGATCCCAGCAGAAGAAATATGGTTTGCAAGCTACACAAAGAATTATATGGACTAAAGCAAGTGCCCAGAGCCTGGTACAAAAGACTACATAGCTATCTAATAAGCATTGGATTTAAGAGAACCAATGATAACAGTAGCCTGTACATCAAAGAAGGACCACAGAACAAAATACTATTAGCATAGATATTTGTTGATGACATATTATTCACTGGTTATGATGACCTATGCAAAGCATTCTCTGTAGCTATGAGCAACGAATTTGAAATGTCTATGTTTGGTGAGATCAAATTTTTTTTTGGTTTACAAGTACATCAAATGAAGGACTGTATCTACATTACTCAATCAAAATATATCAAGGAGATACTCAAGAAATTTGGTATGGAAGATTCCAAATCTGTTGGAACACCCATGTGTACTGGACAGAAACTATCTAAGAATGATGATTCAAAAGAGGTAGATCAGACCAATTACATATCCATGATTGGAAAATTGCAATATGTTGTGCACACCAGAACTGATATTGCATTGGCAGTTGGTATTGTTGCAAGATTTTCAGCTAATCCTAGAGATAATCACCTAATGACAATCAAAATAATTATGAGATATCTGAAAGGTACTGAAGACTATGGTTTATGGTATAAGAAAGGTGGAAACTTTGATTTAAAAGCATTCACTGATGTTGATTGGGATGGAAGTGTCGATGATAGGAAGAGCACTAGTGGTGGAGCTTTCTTTCTTGGAAAAAGGTTAGTGTCTTGGACTAGAAAGAAACAGAATTGTATCTCTCATTCTACAACAGAGGCAGAATATGTTGCTGCAGCAGTGAACTATTCTAACATTATATGGATCAAGTAGTTGTTGACAGGAATGAAGGAAGAGATAAAAGAACCAGTTATTATCTACTGTGACAACACCAATGCCATTAACATCTCAAAGAATCCTATGATGCACACCAAAACCAAGCACATAGCAATAAAATATCATTTCTTGAGGTAATTAGTATAGAATAAAGCAGTAAGGTTGGAATATGTAAACACCAAAGAACAAGTTGCAAACATATTCACCAAACCCTTACCTAAGGATGCATTCTTGTATCTTAGAGGAAATCTAGGGGTACTTCCCCTACCTGAAGGTCACTAAAATATAGTTTAGTGATGCATCAACCCGAGCGATAGTGAAAATATTCCAGTTGATGCAGATCTATCAGAGCCCATTGCAGATGAATTAGTACATTTAGGTACATTACAACTTCAAAGAGAAACAATACTTGTGGAATTGGACTCTTTGGCATCTGATGTCAAAGAGGGAGAGTTCTCTATAATACATAAGAATCTGAATGAAGCTAAGGACATTGTTAGAGCTGGGAGAATCAGAATGAAGCTAAAGACATTAAAGAAATTCTCTGAAATTTTCTATTGCTCCGCAATTCTTTGTATTATGACATGTTGTGTTGCCATCAATGCCAAAGAGGGAGATTGTTGAAGACAATTATTCAATTGTGTATTGTCATTGATGTTACACATGTATATACACTTATGTAGTGGTTTTACACTAATGTCTACATTTAGACTGAGCACAGTTGGTAAACAGAATGAGTTGGGTTCAGGTATTGAAGAATTTCAGTGTTGACCAAGTTCACTTGGGCATTTCAGTCTTGGTCGGGTATTCAGTTGCAGCTGACTAACAGTGATTTATATTATGTAATTAAATGGTTATATGAGGCCAACTGAATTATGATTTATCATTTAGAGTTTATTCAAGCCAACTTGACAGGGCTTACCATGTATTTATGAAAGGTCAAGTTTGGATTGAATGTGTTGTAGTTGAAATCTGTGTGTAAGATGAAGCGAAAGTGAAAAGGCAGAAGTGTGGAATTTTGTGAAAGTGAAATCATATGGGATTCTGATTGAATACAGAACACTTGGAGCTGCAATAGAATATCTGATCAGCAAGGATCCAGTTACAATCAAGCAGAGATCTGAATCAGTAAAGACAGTTGCTTACACATATAGGTCAATCCATTGTTACTTTCTAAAAATTGTAGCAGTGATCAAAATCTCTTAACAGAGTAGACTTCACATTATTTTGTAAATCCTCTCACAAGGTAGCATTTCTAGATTGAAGTGTTAAAGACCTCTAACAAGGCCACTCCTCACAAGGTGATTAAATCCTTTAAATAGGTCACACCTAATAGTACTCACTTCAGAAGAGTGAAAAATAGGGTTGGCTCCTAACAGGACTCACTTCAGAAGAGTGAAAAATAGTAACTAGTTACATTGGTGGTTTTTCCCATATTGGGTTTCCACGTTAAATCTTGGTGTCATATGTGTGCTTGTTACTTGTTTTATGTTTTATGTTTCTGCACTTAATCTCTAAATATAATTGCATTAAAGATTGCTTTGACACCCGAGTTACAGAAGGAACACCCGAGCTACAGAAGAATATCTTAAGTAACCCGAGTAACATTATTAAAGTATTTAGACATCTAAGGGACAAGGATTTGTTTTGGAGTAACTGATTCACCCCTCCCCTCTCAGTTACTTATCTCATTTCCAACATTATTATCTCATAATAAGGTTTTGATCTCCCGGTTTTGCATCTTCTAGATATAGTTTGGACCATTTGGTTGACCCAGAAGATGACTGAGTCAATCCATCTTCTGCATTTGGTTGCCAATTTTGAAATTGGAATTGGAACTGACAAATTCCAACTTCCGCGTTTAGTTCAACAATTTTGAATTGGAATTGGAATTAGAAACTCCATCTTCTATATTTGGTTCTACATTTCGAATTGGAATTGGAATTTGACAAAGACTTTATAATTATTATTATTTTATTTAATAATGTTTAGTTTAATGTTGTGATTTATTTTGTCCATTTTTTCATTTTATTTTTATTTTGAGTTGTTTTTAATCTTGAGTTTTTTTAAATTGTTAGTTGCTTGAATTGGTTTATGGGTTATTACTATGTGTAGTAGCACGTCTGACAACTAGTTTTTCATGCTTATGCTCATAAAAATATATGTTAATCTCCTTTCTACTAATTATTAGATTATATTTTAAATTTATAAGGAAAATTATATTCAATCTTTTACAAATGACAAATACATCATATTTTATTTTTCTTTGCACTTAGAATCAAGTTTAATTGATTATTATGTTACTAACTATATTAGTTATTCTATTAGGATCATGTCTTCAAAATATACAGTGCAATTGTTATTATATGGATGTTGTAATACTTTAGAAAAAATCCATCTTCAATCTTTTCTTTAATTCTACAAGTAATCTCCATCTAGGATATTTTATCTTTTGACTCTTAGATGGCTTCTTAGGTTTGTTGTTTAAATTTTAAGTAACCTGATGTTTATATTCCAACTCAATTTTCATAGATTTATAGATTTATAGTTAATTTTCATTAACTAGGATTGAGAAATTGGCCTCTGATATACATGAGAGAACCTATTTTCACAATTTAGGTTCAAAACCAATTTTTTGAGGATTTGTATTAGGAATTCCTAATATAATTTATCGTAATCTTTTTCCATATCAAGCTTAACAATAAAACAGGTAATTTTGTTTGTATGAATGGAGTGGAGAACATTATAAGCCACAATGACACCCATTTATTATCTAATAAAAAGATAAAATATCATATGAAATGTGGACGAATAAGAGGACTACTAGTTCACATCTTAGGTTATTGGTTGTT
>MU223895.1:212341-226034 GCA_018584345.1 Thuja plicata
TATTATTTGAGAGACATCTCCCGTTTGAATTATCTCCCCACACTAAGCATGTAAATGTAACATTGGTTATTATTCTCCCCCCACAATGTACAATTCCCACTCTTATATCTTTGAACAATTCTCATGTATTCTTATGAAATGACATGATTTATCCCAGAGAGGTGACACTATATAATTGATTCTTTCTTTATAGAAATAGACACCCTTCCTTGAATGCATTCTTCTTTGTTATTTCTTGACCATGATCATAACAAATTAAAATATCTCTTTAATGAAAGTCATTTTCAGAAATTTCACATAGACTTGTACATAGTCTATCATAACTTTTTAATCCAAGACTTTCTCTCTAATCGCTTCGGTCGGATTCTTTAAAATTAGGTTTTCACCAACATATCCAAAATTTAGAAAAATCCAACGGTGCATTTGTGAGATATGGTCCTTTTACCGAGACTTTATTTTCTGAAATAATCACACATTCACCATCAACAAACTACTCACTTACATTTGCAAGTCTGGCTCTGATACCATGTTAATTTTTAGGATAGATGCTAATGTAATAACACTCTATGTTGTATGTATTTTCCAAATGCAACAATCTCTCTTTCACTTATATTGGGAATGAGTATAGGAGAGACATGTCCCTTCATGTGACATGTCTATTCATTATTATTTATAAGAAAGGACATATCTCTTCCAACTAATTATAATTTAATCAATCTTATAATGTTTCATCAATCAATTATTAAGTAAGAATAATAATATAATAATTTCATATTAAATATTAAATTTCATATGATTAATAATAATATAACATATCTATTATATTATTATTAATCAACATATATTATATGTATTCTAATGATCATATGACTGAAGATACAAACATTAACATAATGATTACCTGCAAAATCTAAAAGATACCTAAATATTTTTTCGGGGCTAAGAATTTGTTTTTTCAATTTGACTAGTAGAAAACCCAATTCTGATGTAAAAATGAAAACACCTCAACTCTTTTCTCTAATTTTTGTCTCTAATTTTGGCAAAATGAAGTCAAAACTAACTTTCTTGAGCCTTTCGGACACTATGGAATAGTGTAATGTCTCCTACTATGTTTAGGCATATTATAACCAGAATTAACCCATTTTAATATTCTTATGGCCTAAACTGAATGGACTAAGTTGCATTAAATCAAATATATTTTATTCCATAGTTGAAGATAAGCAAAATGGTTCATTTATCATGCTAAAACATATTAGGTAATCTAGTTGTTTTACTATTCATAATTCTTAATGTCAATGATGGTCTTATTACTACTTCAATTTAAGAAGAAAAAGATATGAATATAACCAAAGCGCTTAGAGACCACTTGATAGGTTCCCTCAAAGTTTACAGACCCAAACTCTTATAATGTCTTGGGACCATGCCCTCAAGGTTTTGAAGGGATGTTGATGCCTACCTTATCTTGGGAACTATCCTTTTGGGATTTAGAGTGCCCCTGTTTGGAAACACTTCATTTCAGTCTCTTCCTCTTCAAGAACTAAGTGGTAGCAGATATGAACAGACACACGAACACCTTGTGGAAATCAATATGAAGGTATTGACTCTTGGACATAGTATTGCATTCGATCCAAGAACTATATTCCTATTCGATGATTAGCGGTCAGATTAATCGTGTTTGGAACTCAATTCTTTGGATCACTACACATGATAATTGTTGTTCCTTTATTCTCAGTTCTTCATATTTATCGATATTGAATCATTTCTTCATTTGCTTCATACTTCTCAGTGTGAGTGTATTTCACCTTGGCGGTCATTATAGAAAGACTTTTGCTCAAACCTTGTTTCCATGTAACGTTGGGTCTTTATATCTATTTGTGGTTATTCCCTATTAAGTCCTAACCATACTAATTTCAATATCGTAGCTTGATGTAATTGATATCATAATTGTATCCATGTTCATAGTATCAATCTCACTGTTCAATTACTGTTCATGTGATCATTGCCTCCATCTTATACTTATGCTTAACTGACAAAACTGAAATTGATTATATTATTATTATTTATTTATTCATTTAATGTTTTTATTATTTATTATTAAATTTTATTTCAAATAGGGAACATTACAAATAGTTGAACCACCAAAGTTACCAAAATGTTGCAAACACCCAGATTTTACAAAATATTTGTACAAAAATACTTTAGAGATTAAAATTTTCCCTCAATTTTTTTTTATTCTTGAGTTCATATGGAAATGCAAGAGAAGAGCATACTAGGTTTTTAGAAAACATGCAAAAAAACTCTCTATCTCTCTCTTAATCTCCCCCAAATTCTAGACCTATCTCTCTCCCTCTCTTCTATCTCTCCCATCTTCAAGTCTCTCCCATCCTCTCTCCCTCTCTACCTCGCCTTCACTCTTTGCCTCCATCTTTCTTCATTCTCTCAATCCCTACCTCTCCCTCCCACCCTCTCTCTCCCCATCCCTAGGTCTCTCCCTCCCTATTTTTGGACATCATTTTTTGTTAAATTTGATCACTACCTGCAAAATCTAAAAGATACCCAAATAGTTTTTTGGTGCTAAGAAAAATAATCAAATCATTTTTCGATTTTACTAGCATAAGACCTAGATCTAATGTAAAAATGAAAATGCCTCCACTCTTTTCTCTAATTTGTCTCTCATTTTGGTCAAATGAATCCAAATCTAACTTTCTTGGGCCTTCTAGACGCTATAAAATAGTTGAACCACCAAAATTACTAGAATGTTGCAAACACCGAGATTTTACAAAATATTTGTATAAAAATACCCTCGATATTAAAATTTTCCATTAGGCTTTTTTTTATTCTCAAGTTCATATAGAAATGCAAGAGAAGAGTATATTATGTTTTTAGAAAACATGCAAAAAAACTTATTAGCCACCCCCCTCACACTCTCAAATAAAGAAACTAAATCTATTCTTGCACTATAATGACTCTGATACCATGTTAGAATCTGAAAAGATAAATAACCCAGAATAACTAGTGCAAACAAATAGAAATAACACTATGGATGTAAATAATACAAGAACAAAGTAACAAAACGGAATTCACGTCTAAAAGAGAACTGCAATAGCTAAAGAAGAAAAATAACATTAGGAGACTCCAAGAGTAAAATTTGTAGAATTCAATTACAATGCAATAAGAATGGAATAAAACTAGCTAGGAGTGAGAATATATAGAATATGAGAGAAGGGAGAGGTAGAGACCACCACAATAGCCTAAAAAAGACAAGTGTAACTCCCCATGAAAGTTGCTGACACCTTGCACCCACACACACCAATTATTCAGTTTATTATAAACTCTTCAGTAAAAATTGTAGAAAAAACCTAGAAAGTAAAAATTGTAGAAAAAACCTAGAAATAAGAAAATAAATAACCAACTAGGAAAGAAAAACGTACACTATCATTATCCCTTCATTCACTCTAAAAATTCTTAACCATTCACAAAACTCAAAAAAATTAAATTTTTTTCACCCCTACCATCCATCTTTCTCCAAGAAGATCTCTACCATTCAAATCATTTTGCTCACAGAACTCGTTTTATGATTTATGAACCAATTACAAGATACCATTTGGAGGCTTCTCATAGCTCCAATCCTCTTATGCAATCTCCTCCTTTGGTCTTCTAAATCAATCTTCACCCTTGATCCTCCATCCCTCAAAAATAAATGAATTGTTTTTCGTAAAGACTTAGACTGCATTGCCATGTCAATTTGAGCACCATACACACTCTTCATCTCACATCAATTCATCTTTGAGCATATCCACACTCTGTGTGCAACAAAAAAAACTTGTTGATAAAGGACTTATTATAAATTTCCATCTTTTATATATAATCGTTTCGCTCAATCAAAGGTTTACAATTAGACATAGAATAAGATTTGAATTGATAGTCTGCGTCATATTATTTGTATTCTATGTTTTGTTTGTTGACAAAAAGTATTCAACAAGTGGAAGATTGATTGAAATATGTTGTATAGTTTTTATGTTTTATGGTTGGTTAAGGCTATGCATAATAGTGACTGGAAATTTTTGGATTCATGCACAGATTTTCAATTTTTGTCCTTTTTTAATGCATTAATATAATTTGTAAAGCTATTTTTTAACGTGCTATTAATATCCACAAACGCATAAGGGTTGAGGAAGAGCTTTCTTAGTGTATTGTGAATGTGTGAGCTTTTATGCAATAGTGAAGAAGGTTACTATGTTGCATTTATTGGTTGAAAGGATTTTCCCATATAAAATACTACATACTATATGCTTTGTTTTTATTTGATTTAAATTCTATATGTATTGCTTCTATTGCACAGGTTTATTGGGCTTTTTTTCATACATATAAATACAAGTACAAATAGATATGATATTTTGAAAGATAAACACCACAGCAAGAATTTTGTTAAAAGAATAATTACTACAACCATGGAAGTCATGTTCAGAACAACCCTATGGAAGAAATACTCCTAAGCAATAATCGGATTCTGCTCCTGCAAGTTAAACCTTTTCAGCATTATTCTTAAAAAGCTAGGACCATCTGACCTTGAGAACAAATGTCAATAATTCCTTTCGAGCCTTTGAATAACTGACAGGTCTTTAATTCCTCTCAAATTGCTGTATAATTTGCATTTCGGAACTCTGTTTAATGAACTGCCAACTCATCACAAGATTGATATCATCCTGCTCTTCCTTGAATTACACTGTGAATAAACACTTCTGGTGATGCTAATACATCACCAGTGCCTGTCTGGCCTCTCACAGTGATCTTATCCAGCCAACAAATTTCAACCTGAAATCCCATCTCAAACATAAATGCAACATTACGGGGTACTGGATACCGAATTTCACTGCAAATTCCCATTACAACCTGATGTTAGAGTTTCGCTCTCTCCATTAGTTCAATTATAATAACACAGTACAAAATCACCTAATTTACAAATCACTTTTAAAAAATCTGATTTTTTTAAACTCCCCCTGATTCCATGCTAAATCAAACTGTACTAAAACAATACTTCTTCTATAACATAATACTTTGTGCCTGAATGCAAGGTATACAGGAAAAACCCAAGATGGGCAGAGGTCATACCTGCCCCCAGGGTTTGTCTGATCTCATTCAGTCATTGGTCGTTATGCCTTATATCTTCCAGCACTGACAAAAATCTGCTTGGAGTTTCATACAAAACAGAAATCTGGCTTTACACTGCACCAGAAACTATTTTCCCTGCTAATTCTCTTTAGAAAAACCAGATATCAAAGCTTTCCACTCTTTACAAGCTTAACGACTCTGCATAAGATCACATTGTTCAGAAATTCAATTTTACAAAAGTTCAATTTTTTATCGGTTACCCTGATTCCATTCTTAATTTTTCTATAATAATATTTCTTCTGTTAGATAATATTTTGTACCAAAATAGGAGATCATAAAAGGAGACCATCCAGACATCCTTGTGTTAGAATCATACTCTTACAAGTGTCTGTCTGGTCTCACTAAGCCTCTGGTTCGTAAGTCTTGGATCTTCCAATGCTAACATTGTTCTGCTTGGTATCTCATATAAAAGAAATATCTGGTACATGATGCTGCACAGACACCAAAATCCACCTTTTATCCCCATTTGAACTCAATGTTCAATTATTACACTACCTACCTTTTCATTTCTAAACTTTGCACAAGTACAGCTTGATTACAGAATTAACTTTTAATGAAGTTCAGTTTTTTAATTCTTTCCCTGATTTTATTATAAATCAGACTTTTGTTAAACAATGCGTCTTCTCTAAGCTTATTCTTTCTACCTGATTCCACATGTAAAAGACTACGCCTATCGGCGGCATCTGCGAGATCTCATTCAGTCCTTGGTCCCTGCTGCTTGGATCTTCCAATGTTAACACAGACTTTTGATTTGTCATTGGTATCCACACTAATTCATTCTCCAAAAAGTAAATATAGTATCTGCCAAGCATCCTCCATAATGGTATAATGAATCTTTATGCTCTTTTACCATGTAGTAGTAAAGCATATGAAATCTACCTGGGCAGTAACTTTTAGAGAGCACCAAGGATGTGATGCAATAAAAAGCAGAACTTCGTAGATGTCGCCATTGTTAAAATGCTCTGATTTTATGGCTGAAAGAAATGAGCTCCAGTTGTAATCATCAAGGATTCCACAGTGGAGATCTGTGTTAAAATTCCTTTGAGAAATGTTACATGCTAATATGTACAAATGTTGAATGTTTGAACAGGATATCTGATAAACTATCACATCTATTTCTGAGTGTGGAATAGGTGCAAGTCTTAGGTGAATTTGACAGCAGAGATGCCCCCACTCATGACATTGAAGGCATGGAATCCCATTAAGGAAAAGTTATCCAGAAATAGAAAAAGGTTCTGCTTCAAGGAATGAAGATAAGATGACTTGACATATTAGCATACATTGTCAAACCCTTTTAAAACATTTCATCATATACCTGCACATCCTCTTACATATAGCTCTTCTTGGATTAACAATTAAAGGAATTTTATATGGGCAGAAATATTAGGAGCCACTTCTCTTTCTTGATTTCCTCTAAGATAAAGATTAACTTCCACTTGTTTAATTTCTCCCACTGACCTTTAACAATGAACTGTAATGATTAGCTAAAACAGGGAGCCCATATGAGCCACTGCACCACACAATTACGATGCATGTCAAAGGTTTTTCCTACCCTAAAACAATCCTCAATCATATTTAGCATTTCTTTGAGTCCAGTCAAAGCTGCCCCTATCAGACCTCAAGTCGCCATCTAATTCTTAATTAGATACTTTCATAGCTGCTATAAATCACCTCGCTTTCAGCGTTCCTTAGCTAGTAAGTGATAGCAACTGACATCAGGAAGAAAACCTTGTTTATCCAGTTTATTTAGAAGGTTGTCTGCTTCCTACAATTTTTCTTCCTTGCTATATAACCTAGTAATAGCTTTATAAGTATCAAATGTAGACAAGCATTTTTCATCCACTGCATCATGAACTTCCAGAGCATCAACCATATTGCCATATTCAGACAAAATGCTAGCTAGTGCAGAACATGTACCATTAGTGGGAGCTGAATCTCTGCTAAGTATTTCCTTGAAGAGCTGCTTCGCCTCTCTTGTGTTCCCTTCCTTGCAAAGGCCATTTATAAGTACATCATAACTAAATTCATTTGGCATAAAGCCTCTATCTTTTGCCTCGGAAAGTAAATGTAAGGCCATCTGTATATCACCTTTCTTGCAGTGCCCCGCAATTAGGATATTGTATGTGGCAGAATCTGGAACCAATCCATCTTTCATCATCTGATTTTTCAGGCTCTCTGCTTTTTTCATTTCTCCATTCTTACAAAATCCATCAATAAGTGCATTGTAAGAAACGGTGCTAAGCACAAACCCCTTTCCACGGAGATCATCCAGAAGCTCCGAAGCTTCCAACAAATCACCCTTCTTGCATAAGCCATCAATCAGTGTGGTGTAAGTAAAACAATTGGGAACCAGATTCCTCTTCAGCATTTCATCGAACATGGATTTCGCTTTCTTGATCTCACCTTTTCTTGAAAAACCATTGATGAGTGCAGTGTAAGTAATAGTATCTGGCATGAGACCTCTTTCCAACATTTCATTCTGCAGCCAAAGGCCTTCACTTGTTTTTCCCTGTTTGCAGTATCCGTGAATCAGTATGGTGTAAATAACACAATCGGGCACCAAACCATCTTCAGCAATGCCCTTTTTCAATAGCCGCAATGCTTTTCTAGTCCTTTCCTTCTTGCAAAGACTCTGTATGAGTGCTGTGTAAGTTACCAGATTGGGTACAAACCCTTTCTCTACCATTTCATTCCTTACTTGGAAAGCATAATCCAGCATGCCTTGCTCACAAAAGCCATTTAATACCATATTATAAGTAGCAAGGTTGGCTGTCAAACCCATTGATGACATCTTTTTTAAAAGCCCCCTGGCCTCTTGAAACTGCTTTGCTTTACAATACCCAGTGATCAGTGCAATGCAAGTAATAGAATCCGGCTTTAAACCTTTCCTATACATCACATTGAATAGGGCTAGAGCTTCCTTCACATTGCCTTTACTGCAATGTCCTTCGATGAGAGTGTTGAAAGTCACAATATCGGGAACAAAACCATTTGCAACTATTCGAGTAAAATAATCCATTGCCTTCTCGATTTCTCCCCACTTGCTAAGAGAATTAATCATTATATTCAAAGTATATCTGCTAGGAGAAATTTCATAGTGGATCATTTCTCTATAAAATTTCCAAGCATGTTCCAAGCAATTTGCTTTGACCAGCCCGGAAAGTATCTTATTACAGGATAGAACTGTTGGCAAATATCCATGAATTTTCAGCTGATGATATGCCTCTAGTGCTTCTTTCAACATACCAAAGGACAAGTAGCTCTTGTAAAGTAAATCAAAGACGAAGGGAGCAGAATCCCAACCTTTGAATGTCTTTAACAAAGATTTCAATACTTCAAACACAGAATCAGTATTGTTTTGAGCCATTTTATGAACATATGGCTCTACATAGATAAATCTACCTGCTCTAACCAGCGCTTCCAAAATGGCAGAATATGACCCAATTGAATGCTTGATGCCCTTTTCCCTCTCAGTCCAAATGAAGAATCTGAGAGACAAGTCAGCATTACTAAGCAAATGCTGCAGAACCCCAGTAACCAAATGACCATTATTTAATTCGGATGCATATTGTTCCACGTACTCCCATTGGTCACGGTTGAGAGCAGCACAGATCTTTTGAATAAGTCCCTCCTCTTCTAGGGTTAGTCTGGGAAAATAGATGAAGGACAACGCGGAAGATTTCGAAATAGGATGAATAGGGCTTGCACAGGATGGGCTTGTATTGTACCAGCGAATTCCCGAATTGGGTATCTCATTGCAATATATTTTCGATACTACGCCATTGAAATTGTTATTTAAGACAACAGAAGTTGAGATTTTGGACGGGAAAAAAATTTGCAGGCATCTACTGCGTAAAACAGTTTTATCGATGTAAGATAGAGATCCGAGAATCATAGAATTAATATAGCGCTGGGAACTGTATCTTATGGAAAATGTTACTGAAAATTTTACAGAAGATTTTATTGGAATAACAAAACTGAGTAAAAATCGTTTGTGTTTCATACCAGATATCGTGAAGACTTGTGTCGTGCTCTCTCCGCTGTTCTGATAAATGGGACGGAGATTTAACCTATTGGGGGTTTTAAAGGATTTAAGAGAATTCAAGATTTAAAAGCTATATAGCTGCTTTTTATGAATAAGTGTCTAATTTGTCTTATACCTATTTATAAAAAAACACTCTTAAACATATTTCAATAAAAAAATGGATAGAATAATCAGTAGTTTATGGCTTCCGGATTTTGACTGTGTAGCATTTTTTCAATCAACGTTTCTTATCACACTTCATATTCCATCATCGGAATGATAACTAGAAAAGAGAGGAGGAATGAATGTAGCACGAAGACTAAAAGAGAGAGAGGGAGGACACACGGAACAAAGAGAGGAAGGTCAACAAAACCTAAAAAGAAATAAGGGGGAGGATTAGAATAAAAAACTAGAAAAAAAAAAGAATAATAAAAGAAAGGACAAAAGAAAGAAAATTGAATAAAAGAAAAAAATAGTAATAAAACTAAAAACCAAAAGGAGAAAAGGAAATAAAGTTATTGTATAATTTTGACAGGAAAGGCTCTGCAACTCTGCACATTGAGAGTGCGTGGCACCCACTCGGCCCTTTGTACCGGAAGGGTCTTTAATGCTTCCACCGCCCTCTAATAAAGATGGCCTCTTCTTCAGACGGATCCATTTTTGTTGGGGTCACCGAGAAGAAGGCCACCTCTGAACAACTTTATGTTGCGCCCAAGAGCAAGACCCTAAGACGTTCAGGGAGGCCCTAGTTGTATCAGAGACCATCCTAAATGGCACAAAGTTCCTCGGCAGACAGCAGGAAGTAAGCTCAGAAGGAAACGACAGACATGGAACAGGAGGTAAGGCTTCTGCCTCCAAACTTCTTATCGTTTCTCCTAATCCTAATATGGTAGACATAATTAAGACAGAAAGAAGGAAGCTATGTAATTCTGTGATTTTCTTGGCTACTCAAGACGTTAATAAACTGCTTTCTCGCGTTTATATGAATAATTGGTTACACTGGGTATGGGGTTCTAAATTAGGGCTTAAGTTTTCATTTTGTAGGATGTTATAGAAAGGGCTTTTCATAATTATTTTCAATGACTCCATTAGCCAAAAGACTGCAGTTGATAGGCAATACTGGACTATTGGTTCCTGTAATTTCCATGCCCTAAGTTGGTCAAGCAATGCAAACCTCAAAGAAATTATGGCTCTTTCTTGCCCGAGATGGATTAATATTAAACAAATCCCTCCATTTCTCTGGAAAATACTTGCAGAAGCCCTCGACTCTCTAGGTAGAGTTATCTGTATCGATCAATCCAATGTTCTCCTCCCCCATATGGATGCTAGGATCTTGATTTCTCTCAAACCAGGCATCGATATCCTTGAAACCCTAATATTTGATTTGGAAGGAGAACATTTCTCTTTCCCTTTGGAGTATTTGGGTGGTCTAAATTCATGTTTCCTGTGTAAGAAAGACAGTCATAGAAGAAGGAATTTCCCTCTGTTAGGCCCCAAACCTAAGCCTTGACCCCCCATTAGAGATGACTCGACTCTACCTAAACATAACAACTCTAGTCTCAAGTCCCCACCTCCCTCTACTCCTAAAAGCGATGGACCCTAGAATCTTCCTGCCCCAGAGACCATCCCATGCTCCTCAGAACTACCCAATCCCATTGTTTCCTCCCTTGATAATTTTCCCTTGTCTCTTGGACTGGACTTAGCCAGATTGAACACACAGAATACACCAGAATACACAAGAAGTGGGGATAGGATTCCTTTGTAGACCTTATAGCAAGACATGTTGTCAATTAGTGCCAAAACACTTAGTCACTTATATGATTACAGTGTTAACTGAGCCAGCAACTTGAAGTGTAACCTGAGTAGTTGCAGTGTCGCCAGAGCAGTTACAGTGTCGAACGAGAAGATAGTGGCAAACAGTATCACCCGAGTCACCAGTGTTACCCAAGTTTCATACCAGCTCTGAGTGATCAATGTGACCCAAGCACCCAGTGTCACCCGAGTTCCTAAGATTGCCAGTTCACTATGTCGCCCGAGTGCCTACATATTGCCCGAGTGTCAGTATATCACCCGAGTGGATTACTGGACCCGAGTATCAGTATTGGGCCGACTTAGTTCTTATTGTTGGATATTAATTTATATCATGGAAGTCGACTTATGAAGGAAATTGATTTGGATAAGATATATATGTAAGATACTTTATTTATCCAAATGCAGCATATAGTAGAGAAGAAGTAAGAATACATGCGAATATGAAATAGCATATTGATTTGAAGGCTACAACAGTAAAAGGAATAGTAGAGACTCATCTATCACATTCAGGTGATCAGTATTATCTCAAAGGATCTCATTCAGCAAATCAGAGTTGCATAGCAGATCATTCACTGGTTCATCCTAACAGGTGTATCAGCAAAATCCTTTAACCGGATGGACTTAACAGTCCTTTTCAAATCTCCTAAAAGAGTTACATGCTTAATTGTATTGTACAAATCCTTTCACAAGGTGTACCTAACCGTCCTTATTGCTCCTAACAGGGCAGGCATCAGAAGTGGTCAATTGTAAGCTTTAACAGGCTAAATTTATACTATAGTACTAAATCTTGTGGGTACCATCCCCACCCCAGTTTTACTTTCTATTTGGAAGGTTTCTGGGTAACCAAATATTGTGTCAAGTGTTATGGATATTTAATGCTTTTATGTTCTATGCATGCAATTAGATTAGACAATCTAATAAAGGATAAAAGAGAATAAGTTTTATTGGTTCCTGATTCACCCCCCCCCCTCAGCCACCTAGCCTCAATATATTTCCAACATCCTCCTAACCCTAAGAATAAACACAAAAGAGAATCCAAGAATGCACAACAATTAGCCTTGGACAAAATCAGAAAAGTTGATGGCCCATCCAAAAGGAGGAGAGGCAATGTAAATGAAAAGCTTGTTGACCAACCTACTCCTCTTGGTGACCCCACCCACTGTAGTTTGGATAATACAGAGAGAAACGATAAGGTGACCTCATATGGAGATAAGGTTGGGGCCAAGGAAAGGGGTATAGACGACATGGATACTTTAGATGATAAGAATGATACTTATGGATTGGCTTCTTCTGTCAGTAACTCTCTTCATGACTTTGACCTATTAGTCATTCCTGCAAACCCTCCTAACCCCCCCTTTCATGTCCACCATCTGAGCCTTCTAATCCTACCCTCCATGTTACCCCTGCTAGGCTGGATGGTGTCAACAAGAGGGGTGAATCTGACCCACATAAGAAGATCCAAGGGTCTTCCCTCAAAGATGTCTTTAGTCAGAAGGGCGTCAACCAAAACTAGGCCATTGTTCCTTTTATTGATAACCCTTGGAAATAAGTCCTTAAATACAGTAAAGGGTGAAATCACAATAGTGTGTCCCACTTTTTGGGACGAAGGATTTCAGACTTTCTAAAATAAATAAAAAATTGGTGGCTTCACGTGAAGTGACTAATAGGCTTCGCGCGAAGTACCCTACGTAGGGCACTTCGAGCAAAGCCGACACTTCGCGTGAAGTACCCCACATAGGGTACTTCGCACGAAGCCACACTTCGCGCGAAGCCATTTTTCCCCGAAATTTGTATAAATTTCCAACTACCCATTTCATTGTTACTATTCACTTTTTGAGATTTTGTGGACCTGGGCTTAGAGCAAACTAGTGATGACCAGTACGACGTCAGCAGCTCCCAAGCTTCTTCGACCTCTTGTGATTGTTAGTAGTATCAGGTACACACATTTTTTCATTTTTTATTGTAAATTGTATGTTTTATATTTATTTTAGTTAATTATTTGTTTTAAATAATATTTAGTTTGTAGAAATGTTAGAAAATGATAGTTGAATTTTAGAATATGTTAGAAAATTATAGTAGTATGTTAGAAAATCATAGTAGAATGTTAGAAAATCATAGTAGAAAACATTAAAAAATCGTAGTATATTTATGTTTGCAAATGTTAGAAATTTGTAACTTACTATACATTAGAAAATATTAGCAAATTGTAACTTAGTATACATTAGAAAATATTAGAAAATTACATAACTTAGTATATATTAGAAAATTGTAAAGTTTAGTATATGTATTAGGAAATATTATAAAATTGTAACTTAGTAAACATTAGAAAATATTATAAAATTGTAACTTAGTAAACATTAGAAAATTGTAAAGTTTAGTATACATTAGAAAATATTAGAGAATTGTAACTTAGTAAACATTAGAAAATATTACAAAACATTAGAAAATATTAGAAAATTATAACTTAGTTATAATTAGAAAACCGTAATTAGAACGTTAGCAAATGTTATAAAAAATTGTAACTTAGTACATGTTAGAAAATGATAGAAACCCATAGTACAAAATGTTAGAAATTAAAAAAATTTGTTTTTAAATTGCTTTTACAGTTAGTAAATTTATTAGGAATCTCTCTCTCTCTCTCTCTCTCTCTCTCTCTCTCTCTCTCTCTCTCTCTCTCTCTCTCTC
>MU223895.1:262608-293356 GCA_018584345.1 Thuja plicata
CCCTAGGTGATCAAGCTAGATTCGGGTTTAATGGATTAGTTCAAAGTTGGGTGTTTGGAATAGTCACAGATGATTGGGAAAGTTTATGTGGCCTTCTAATGTCTTGGCATGGTCGACTCCTTGACCTTTGTCCACCACCGACTGTAGATTTTTGTTCCTTCTTTCTCCTACTGGCTAAACATGCTAAACTCGATTAGCCTAGGGCATCAAACTTGAAGCGGTTCATCAACCTCCACAGCTCTAAGTGTTGGATAAATTAAAGCATATTTCCCTAATTTGATTTTCATCCAGCGGCATGGACAATCCAATGGTGAAAATACAAACTAGGTTGAAACAAATTAAATAAATTCGGGAGGACAGTGTGCATCAATGGACTGGCAATGGATGTTAATTCATCTAACAGTTCGCGGCAGACTAATATAATGAAACACATAAACTATTTAAATGAATGACAAATACCGAGGATGCATCAAAAATAATTTCACCACGAAGATGTATAAATGAATTTGTAGGGTTAATAAGCTATCTATTCATCACAAGAACGACAGTGCCACAAATAGAACAAGAGAAGACAAAAGGAACATACTCTGAACTATGAATCTTTTGTATTCCAAACAGTGCTTCCCCAAATAGTGCTTCCTCCTTCGCGCTTCGCCCTTGATCAAATTCGTCGTGCTTCCCCAAATAGTGCTTCCTCCTTCGCGCTTCACCCTTGATCAAATTCATCGTGCTTCCCCAAATAGTGTATTCCAAACAGTGCTTCCCCAAATAGTGCTTCCTCCTTCCCGCTTTGCCCTTGATCAAATTCGCTGTGCGTTAAAAAATGAAATGTGAAACCTTTTTTTTTTAATTTATGCCCGTGTTGGTCAAAATTTTGACCAACACAGGTACGAATTAAAAAAAAATCAAATCTTTCCTTCTATAATCCAACCAAACAAAACCTTTTTATTTGTTGGTCGCATTGTTTGGTCGAAAAATAAGGTCAAATGTACTAGTGACTCAACCAAGAACAATAAGAACACTAACACGCCACAAGAAAATCACCAAATTTGATCACGTAACTCAATGTGATCTAGCAACATGAATAGGACACGAACTAGAAACATCAGTAAGCAACATGAAATTCCATAACAACAACCAAAACAACTATGTCTCATAATTCACCATTATCTCTGCAATGTTCAACAAGAACACCAATCAGTAACCTTTGTCACTTAAGAAAAATAGTTTGTCAGCATCCAAATCATGAGTCACTCAAGCTGAGGACACACATCCATGTCCTAAACTCACCACCAAGTTAGCAACCATAAATATACATAACTGAACCACTAATACAAACACTATCTCTTCCTGAATATTCAAAATACCAATCTCTGATCAATCATTCATAAGTCACTCAAATCACTATGTGAACCTCTATAAATTGACATAAGTCAACTCCAGACATCCCTAAAACCATTGGTACGTTAGCAACATCTGATCTTCAATACAGTATCCATACCAAACCAATCTTCTCACTGTTTACATACTAAGAACACTGACAGAAATAAATAAATATGTTGACATTAATGACAAAACATCAATGTCAACACATATATGCATGATAATCCAACAATCTCCGAACAATAACACTAATCCAATCACGTGGATTTTATGGACGAACTCTTCTCACCTTTTTAGAAAGGAATCAAGATTACATGCAAGATATTTACTTATATGAAGATTAGATTCGTTCCCCATATTTATTATAAGAATTTGAGTTTTTCACTTACATTGACCTTACATAATTCAAGAGCTTATGCTAGATGGATTGATTCATAATCTTTAGTTGTAATCATCTCTTGCTTGATACAAGGATTATAAATGGAAATTCTTAAACTCCATAATTCAATTTTATCATTATATTTAATTTTGCAATTAGTTTTTTTCTTTTATTTTTTATGAGCTAGTGTTTATCTAGCATATCCACATTCTCATAATCCTTAATGCAAGAATTAGCAATGGAAAACCTTAAACTCCATATATTTCAAGTTTATCATTATATTTACTAATAATCTCTTGCTTGATGAATTGGCATGGGAAAATCTAGTAATCCTTTTGAAAATCAATTTCCTTGGCTTCTTTAAAATAAACTTATAAGTTGGTTCTTCTCAACCAAGTTCAAAATTTTAAATAGTTGATGGAGCCTACACAAATTTGTTGCTTATATTTTGTCTACACTACATCAATCGCATTTAGGGGCCAAAATCAATCCAAGCTCGGTCACTTCCTTTGGTGTTTGCTTATCAAATCTACTAGTGGATGAAGGACTTCATCACGTGAGGGTTTCTCAACTTAATTGTTCAACATGTGCTAGTCTAAAGGCATTCTAATCATTTATTTTAAACTTTTCCTTGTGTCTAAAGTGTGTGAAGTGGACTCGTAGTCTCTTTTCTCCCTTTTACCTTGAGCATAATATACAATAGATTGTTATTATTAGAGTTTTTTCTTACGAGTCTAGATATATTAAGTTTTTAAGACACATTTTAGAGCTTTTCATTTTATTTTATTTTTGTAAATGTAGAGAAATACAACATTTTTTAGAGGAAGCTTTTTGCATTGATTTATCTATTATTGAAAAAGTGTAAATGTTCTCATGCTTCTACCATTTTTTATATCTAGGCACATGTAAAGAAGATAGTGGAGTTTCAACACCTCTATGTTTTACATAATCATTGAGAGGGTACACCTTGCACACATTATGAACCACATATTGCTCAAGACTTCTTCATTGATTGTCTACCTTCAAGACTTCAACATCACAATATGAACATTCTCAAAATAAATGTGTCTCCTCTTTTCTAATAAAGGAATCGAAATCAATCAAACCCTAATAACCTATATCTTAACATTACTTTTTTGGATAGACTTCGTAAATTCTTCTCAACCCATTCATCTACTATGTATTTACTTTAGTCTTTATTGATCTTATTATTCAAGACGAGTAGAGAATATGAATCCTCCCTAAAACAGACTTTTGTATAGGTCACACTCCCTTGAGAATGATTGTCCTCCTCCCTCAATGTAGCAATTAAAAGAGTATAATTTTCCATTTGTGTATTTATGTGATCATTATTTTAGCTTGATGTAGAGGACCACAAGACCTACCTACCAGCACTTTAATTTTAAAACGAGCTTTGTACTTTTAATTTTTAATTAATTTCTAAAATATTTGAAAAGCAATTAATTTATTATTTAGTCAAATACATTTGAGCATATAAGGAATATAAGGTTCAATGATATAAGATTCAATGAATGGTCTGTTATGTCCGCTTCGAAAAAGAGATTGGCAATTATTATGGCTGACTAAGTGACAGCGAATACCATGATCAAATAAGGCATGGAAGCAAAGATCTCTCGAATGACCACCATATAAAAATAATAAGCTTGAAAACTATTCCATGTGAAAAGAAGAGCTTAAACATGTTTCTCTCGAATTATTTCTGTAGTTTCACATGATAACTACTCTGAGATTGACAATTTATCTGCACTAAGCTAATTGACCGAGGAAAAACGAATTACAGAGATGTAGACATGGAATAATATAAATTCTTGTCAACTTTGGCTGGTGTTGAAAAAATAATACATTCATAATTATGATTTGTTTCTAATTAGTCATTCATTTGGAAGAGTGATGGTTAAATTGTAGTATTATTGATATTGTCAATTGGCCGAAGAAAAATGAATTATAGAGATGTAGACATGGAATAATATAAATTCTTGTCAACTTTGACTTGCGTTGAAAAAATAATACATTCATAATTATGATTTGTTTCTAATTAGTCATTCATTTGGAAGAGTGATGGTTAAATTGTAGTATTATTGATATTGTCAATTGGCCGAGGAAAAATGAATTATAGAGATGTAGACATGGAATAATATAAATTCTTGTCAACTTTGGTGGCTTTGAAAAAATAATACATTCATAATTATGATTTGTTTCTAATTAGTAGTTCATTTGGAAGAGTGATGGTTAAATTGTAGTATTATTGATATTGTCATTAATGTTTAAATTTTTGTTAAGTTAAAATGGTATTTTCTCCTTTTCTGAAAGACACTATTTGAAGTAGACAACCTAAAAGAAATCAAACTTACACATTTTTTTAAGAGCTTTCCTCATATTAAGTGAAAGTGATTGTGCCTACAAATCCTACTACTAGTGGTAGAAAAAATCTTGCATTGAAAGGAGTTCAAAGAGAACTTGTCTCCCTTCTTTGATACATTTGATATTTTGAGAGAGATGACGAGCTCAAAGGAATTGAAATAGTTCCTTCAATATTTTATGTATAATTTAAGTCAATAAAGGTGATCCCTTAGTTGAGCACCCTAAGCTATATGAATATTAGCAATTTGCTTATGTCGATAAAGTTAAGTGAGACAAATATAAGGATGACGAGAATGCTAACATTTCTAAATAAATAAAGAAATAATCAATCTCTAACATGGCGGGATCGTATGAATGAGAACAAAATAGTGCTAATTATTTTACATATCTAGAGAAAGCTATATGTCTATTTGATTGTGTCATTCAACCATTGAATGCAACTAATCTCAAGTGTTAGACATGACTCAATGTTCTACATACATAATATATATGAGACATTTGGGATGATGAGTTAAAAAGGATGTATTTAGAAAGAACGATATAATAGGACTTTTTGGTCCCACACTTTTCCACTCAATGGAAAACTAGATGAATTTTTTTTTAAATGCATAATATCATAGAGGCTCAATTATTAGTCTATTCAATAAGTGGTGAAAGAAAAGATGGGTTGTCTATACATCATGGCTTCATCAAGGTGACAAGTATTACTTTCATACCAACCTACAAACCAGTCCATATAAATCATGGACATGGAGGTGAAGACTATAAATATTTAGATAAAAAAGATATAGTTTAAATTACACATGAAGCAAGATTCTCCCTCACCAATTGCTCAATATAGAGGAAAATGATTGAATTTATAATATGTGATCTTTGACCATATTAAAATCACCACATGCAACCCAAGTGGTTGTGGGAAATCAATGGGACAATTAGAGGCATAAATGGGAAATACCCCCAAGATAGTGGTTATTAACATTAAATAAAACCTTGGAGGAAAGTTGAAAAACATGTACCTCCTCTTTAGAGGCCACCCAAGACTATTCCCCTATTGCAATTACAAAATTTAGCTCTTCCCTAGAGGTTTTCCCAAAACTAAATCTCTTTAGACCCCTAATTCTTCACCTTAAAGGATGTTATTGTGGGCCTTTGTAACTTTAAAAATATCTCTTTGACAACTCATATTACTAGAAGACACGGTATGTTAATGGGAGCCCTACAAGGAATCTCAAACCCCCCAGAGCCAAGAAGAGAAAACAAATCTTTTTTTAATTTTATTAAGGAGAAGGATAAATATGACAGGGAGGAAGATTTTATCCCCAAGGATAATTGGAAGATAGGGATGTAGATCATAAAGTGGTCATTATTCCCCAAAACTACTAGTATGAAATATTATGTGGGGTATCTAGGCCAAGTATAAAAATATATAATAGAATTGTTTCTCATTTGATCGACAATCTCAATGTTCGGGAGATTTCTAGTAATTCTATACAAAATAAGGAAGAAGATAATGAGGAACGGGAAAAGGATGAGACCCCCAAAATTGGGGGTTCCAACCTGCTTGAAGAGATGATTTTCCTTCTATTTAATTTGGATGAATCTAACCCAAATACCACTATTAAAGATACCCAAAAAGGATTCCCTGATTGTAACGAAAATACTATCAATGTGGCCGATCTCGAAACCAAAGTGGATGACTTGGAAGGAAACCCAAAATTCTTATCGTGGTTCGGCTTTAAAGTGATGCATAGGTTAGCTACTATGTTGTGCTTCTCATGGGATATGGACCTCAAGTGTCATTGAAAAATTGTAGTGCTAGTTCCAGTTTCAACTACAAAGATATGTGCAATTTCCTTACTAAAGACTAGGTAAAACTATTTGCTTAGTTTTTGTGTTTTATTTGTTATATTATTATTTTTTTGTTAAAACTCTAAATATTTATGTGTTGCACATGTTCTGTAAGTGACCTACTAGTGGCCTTTTCTTAATCTTCCATTGGGGATTTTTATTGTAAAGGGTTTATCACCCTAATTTTTTGATTAATTGATAGAAAAACCTTAAATAAAACCTACAAAGACTAGTTCACTAGGGTCACGTCTATGGGCCACCATATGTAGTTTCCACCTAATTATAATGATAATGCCAAGTCATATATGTTCTACATCATGGTCACCTAATAATTTTGAGTTGGTATAAGAAATTTTGTGCAAGTATAAAATTTTCTATTAAGGAAAAAGAGATTCGATCATGACCCACATATAAAAAAATTGTCCATAAAAACAAAACTTGACAAAGGAAGAATAGAATGAAAAAGGAATGCCCAAAAAGTAAAATGTCTTCTAATTTACCTCTCTCTATCCATAATAATATGTCTGTATAGATCTAGGAAGAAAAGACCAATGATAACACTACATGTTTTCCATTAGATACTACAACTGTACTACAAGGCAGAAGTTGTTCAAATATTGCATGTCTTGGCAAAAAATTATATAGTTTCTCTAAAAGAGTGAGGAACCATTAGTGAAAAGGTGATTAAAAAGATGAGAGGATGAGTGAGGAAGATAATTACCTTCGACTCTTTATTGAGAAAATATATTAACAAGAAAATAGCTAAATCCTTTTGTCGTCATGACATAAATCACTAGGGAAAAAAGGGAAACCTATCTCATGGACTGCATAACCCAAATTAGGATGACTATATAGACCATAAGAGGTAAGGAAAGTTGAAGCATTTGAAAATATCATTTGAATTAAAGTACACAGAGGATGTCAGGCCCAACCCTACACCTAAAGTGTTGCTAGAATTAAAGACCATTTAATTTGTTCATAGGATTTAGGGGATGTGTAGGATGATGGTGGACCAAAATAGGCCCTTAAGTAGCAATGAAATTTCAAAAAAAATAGAGATAGGCAACTTGACACGTAAAAATTTCAATAAGTTATCAATATTATATCAAAAATATGTAAGAATAGAATCTATACAAAATTGAATGTAGTTTCTAAGCTACTAGTTTTGTTTTTTTTTGAAAAAATATTAATCTATTTGGTAAAATTTTGAAATTTCAATGTAGTAGTAAAAAAAATTCTAAAAAAATAGTTAAATATGGTTTGCTTACTACAACTTTTTCAGAATATAAAAACTCGTATGTATGACCACCATAATTTGATAAAAACTTTATAAAAAGTTTATCCTAATATAGTATGCGAAGCATAGAATGTTACAGATGTTTTAGATTCAAAAAATGTTATGTCATTGGAAATTTATAGATGTTTTTCAATCAGCCTATCAATTAGGACTTTAGACATAATTCACTTAGAAAATAAATAATTATTATTTATTAACCTCAAAAAAAGGTAGAATTTATATTGGTGGAAAGATAAGAATATCCTTAAGAAACCCTTTTTGTTTCATCAATTTCAGGTAATATAAAATTCGTTAGTTTGAAGGTCAAAGTCTGGAAACACAAGGAAATCTTATAAACACATTTTGTGTTGACTTTCCATATTTTCCATCCCTAAGACAAATCTCATAGCAATGCCAAGACAAATCCCAAGGCTACAATTTGTGTTAGACATATTAGATATTTGATACATATTACTATTATATATCCCCTTGTACTCTCTCTCTCTCTCTCTCTCTCTCTCTCTCTCTCCTGATCCCCTTGTACTCTCTACCTTTCCCGATCCCCTTATATAATGTGTATTAAATTATTTTAAATACATACATGCATTATATAAATGATTCATTATGTATATAATGCATTAGATGTGCATATAAATATTTTTAACTATCGGATATCAGATATTAATTTGATATCTAATACCTTTTGACAAGGGTGCCAACAGTAAATTCTTGGTGCCCCTTGTGAATTTTTGGCGGCCATGTTAACAATATTGGATATCTGACATGAATCTAATATCCAATACCTAGGCCATACAAAATAGGATGCATAATAGGATGTGTCCCAATGTTTCTCTGGGTTTCCTGTATGGAAGGATCTAGGTACTTCGGGATATGGTTTTTTTCACAATAATTTTTTTAGTGTATAGAATGTTGACATAAACCTAAGAAGCAATAGGCCACATTAAATAAATAATAATAATAATAATAATTACTTGGTAATATATAAATAATGACCCCTAATTTCCAAGATCTTTTCATAATGTCCCAATGCTTTCCCAAATTTTCAAAATATTTCTAATACATTTATGTACATGTGCGTTGTGAAATGAAATAACAATAATCTCCGATAGGATTTATCACAAACAACTTTATTTGTAAATTGCATACATAACCTTAATGTCCATAGAAGGTATTTCTTTGGCATGCATTTAGGTCTATACAGAATTACACTATACTCTTATTAAGAGGAAAAGAGGATCCTTATCACTCCTACCACATGTATCCTAATGTGTTGATTAAGCTCTTAGCAATTGAAGAGAGACAACATAATTGTCTCATGGTGTTAGGATAATATGCATGAGACTACAAGGTAATCCACTTCTTCTATAAAATATTAACTTAGAAGTCACATTAGCAGTAACTATAGAGGTTGTATTTCTATAAGGATACTGATGATGATAAAAGCCCCTTCACTAACAAGAGAAATCTTATAGAAAATTTGAGTGCCAAATTATAATAAAGATTTAGTGATCCAATAGGAAGTGGAAACTTATAGAGTACCATTTCACTAACCAATAGGAAGTGGAAACTTATAGAGTACCATCTCACTAACTACCCTCTCTCCCTACCAACCTGGAACTATAGAGAAGTCTACTAATATATAAAAATTAATTGAAATCAAAGTAGAACTCATTAATGGGGTTATACACCATTCATATCCAAATATAGGAAAGGATGATATATATAAATGTAATATATGGATTAATAACCCTTTTTGTTAGTGCACCAAAGTCCAATGAAGCTTGTGAAAGCGTTCTCTTGGGTAAAAATATGATATCATATGGATATGTTATCATAATGTTACTCCCTTCAACCAGATGTTTAAACAATATTCATATAATAAGTTAGAGATTCAAACTTTTCTGGTTTTACCCTTTGGTAAATGGATATTTGAATTTGAATTTACCCAAGTGCGAGAATTAGACACCGAACTGTTCACTACTGACTCCTGACCGTTGACTACTATGGTTTACAGGACTATTTAAATTGTCATAAGAAATCACGGAAAAAAGAAAGGTCTTTTTATAATCCACTATACCAGTCAAGATAATATAATTCCTAAAACAACCATAAAATGAGTTCTCATCAAATATACTAACTAGAAAAAAATCTTAAAATGAAATCTTCTTAAGAATTCATGCAACCAGATTTAAGATAATTTTTGTCATATCTTTACCGATGCCAAGAAGAATGATTTGATAATTGAATTTGATTCTCATCCAAGCCCAAAATGGTACTCGAATCCTCTAGTTTTATGTTGGTCATACTATCTTCTATTCCTAACTTATTCTCATGGCTTCCTTGCAATCGCTTTCCCCTCTTTTTTTTTATTAGAAACCCCCCAAAATCGAGATGAATGTAACTTCTCCCCCTTATCGACTTCCTGTTCTGATAACCAAAATGCCACTCAAAAACCATGATCATGAACTCATGCAAAGACTAGTAAAGCAACCTGTTTGAGAAAGAAATTCTCCAAACCCAATATGTTTCAGTTCTGGGTCTGCTTTCAAATCAATTGGCATCCTTCTCTTTTGCATTCGAATGCCAAGAATAACCTCTGTGAGTAATATTTTTGGTGGGTGTGTGAAGTCTAACGGTCAATAATTTTTTCCCTACAAAACTAGAATGACCTTTCATTTCTTCCTTTCGAAAGCTCTTCAAGAACTCAATGGTTAATGTAATATTGCTAAAGCTGCTGTAATGTAATGTAAATTGAGAAACAGAGATAATAATAAAGGTTTCCATGCTGAAAATGGATATAGTCAATTGGTGAACCACTATAAATATTTTTATTGATTTGGTTCTTGTTTTTCTGTTTAGTACATTTGTTTTTAATACTACAGTGGACTGAGATGTCACCCCACATAATAGTGTGCAAAAACGTGCCAAAGTTGGTGTTACCAATCTTGGTTCCATAATACATAACAACGTTGTTATAAAAATACTTGAATGTCACAGTGGGCTGCGATATTACTCTATATAATAGTGTGCAATAACGTGCTAAAGTTGGTGTTAGCAATCTTAGTTCGATAGCACATAACTAAAGTTTATTATGCCACTGTGAGCTGAGATATCACCCCACATAATAGTGTGCAAACATGCCAAAGCTGGTGTTACTAATCTTGGTTTGATAGCACATAACTACGGTGCCATAAGTGAAGTTTTTAAACACTGTTTTGATTGATTTATCATTCGATATGTGAATGAGAAACATAACATTTGGTTTAATCTTATTGAGGTGGTAAAAGTAATATGACGTTTGATTTTGATACATAATAATGCATATATTATAAGGTAAGCTTTATTTCCAAACATATTGATCTCCATAGTTGGTTAATTTGAGGCTCGGAAATTATACAATTAAATAGTAAATATATAATGGTTCATATATTAAAATCTCTATTAAAGGAAACATGTTATATACACTTGATATCAAATTATCTATTTTTAAAGCATGAGCATATATGTAACATGTACATGTATCATCTAAATCAAAGATAGCATATTACATTTCTATATAAATTTGTCATGTGCTTATTATCAAAAAAAGTTTATAAGAGTGAATGCATGGATATAAACAAGGTATGCATAATTATTTTCATTTTTGAATCAATAGAAATAATGTGATAATGGTCATATAAGCATCATCAATCACTTAGGAGACATCCATTATATTATTCAAATGCAATTACTACATAAAACTATGTGGTAGGTATGATAAGTTTCTGGATCATGTCTATTCTTTACCAAAAATGCTAGACTCCTCTCCTTGAAAAATTGTTTGTTTTCAACTCTCACCTACACTCAATTGCTCCCAATCACTTGTTAATAGGTCAGTCTAAAAACTATAGCCAAAGCATAATGAAATAATGGAAACATCATATAATCACGTGTGTGTGTGTGTGTGTGTGTGTGTGTGTGTGTGTGTGTGTGTGTGTGTGTGTGTGTTCATCAAATTTAATCTTTTCAATTTTGACAAATCCAAGAGAGTAGGTGAACTTCATTTCTACCTTCCATTTTCACAAGCTAGATTACCTTGTTTCTGACAATGATCCTTTTTTCCTTGTGGTGGTGCTAAACTATTTGTAATACTTAGTAAAATTACACTAAAACATTGAAATAACACTAAAACCTTAATCCATTATTAGTACTCAAAATTTAAAATTTAAAACATTTATTCCTCTAACTTTCCTCCTTATCAAAAAAGATTTATTTATCTCAATGTTTATACAATCACATAAATAATTTTCACATGTCTTTCTATAACTTCAATATCATATTCACACACACACATAGCCATGCTTACATTCCTTGTTGGTTCTTATGATTTGACTATATTCTTCACCAACATTTCTGAAATGCCCTTATACACGTTAGAACTATTTTTATCTCATTTGAATAATCATTAATACTTAGTAGAAATTTTAGTTCAATGTTCAATACTTTTAAAACACGATCATATAAGGATTACAGCTAAGAATAACTTCAGGTTAGGTCACTGCTTGATCATAGATTTATATATATTAAGGAATAAATTAGTCCTACATATCCTTTGACAAGTGATACTTGGGTGTGTCCATATATCATTGGTGCATACTTGCAATCACTTGCAGGGTATGTATATCCACCTCGCCAATTGTTGTGACCTAGGCATTGTGCCCATCTCGTCACTGTCCAATTATGAAACCTAGGATTTGTGCCCTTCTCATTGCATCATGTTTATTTGACATCAATTCTTAATATTGACATCATATTTATGTAGAGACTCAAATGCAACTTATGAATTCAAAATATAAACACACTGTGGGGAAGAAAATAATGCACCAACCTAGAGGTCAGTTGGGACCTCAAGGGATACATGATTCCCTTCAAACCACCTCACTAAGCCAGCTAGGAGTGTCAGGTAAATCAGACCCGAGTTGTAGGTAACTTCTTGGTTTGATGTTAGTGTTTGGTAAAGTATGAGAAAATGAGATGAGAAGTCAATTGATTAAAAGATAAATGCAATATGTGTTAAAGTATGAATTGAGTTGATTTAACGTGAATTAAGTGATCAAACGATATGATTAAAAATTCCAATTATGGGAATCGAAAAGACTATAAACCACAGACAAACTACGAAACCCACAAGATAATTATATTAGATAGAAGTGTAGCCCAGAGGACGACAATGTGACTACTGGACACTAGCACGGTGCATTGGCATCTCGCACAAGGCTGAGTGTGGGCTTCACATAATGAAATGAAAATACAAAAAACTAAGTCTAATCTATGCAAGTACAAGTAATGCTAATAACCAGAATGCAAATAAGCAAAGTAAAACTATTCTAAATGCACAAATAAAGAGAGATGATAATAGAAATAACATATTGTAATAGATTACGTTCTCGTTGGTGAAATGAGAAGAGAAGGAAGGAGAAATGAAACCTAGTTTGTAGGTTGAAAATGCAGTCCGGACGAAGCTTTGAATCCATGAAACCTGCACACATGCAAAGAGAGAAAATTGTTGGGTTGTTTAAGAGATTTAGCTCAGTCAAATCCCCGCTCGCCTCCACGGACAACCAATAGACATGATATTCAGTGATAGATAAATGATAATGGAGATAATAGTAACAATAATACGAAATAGAAATGATAAGGGATCGATGAACGCTCAAAAGACAAAAAGAATAGAGAGAGAAAACTCCCCAAATGTGCAAAAAGTGCTTGGATATGCATTGTAAGGCCACATATAAAAGCTTAAAGTGCCAGCAATGGTAAAAAATCTACAACAAAGTGATGTCGAAGAGAAAAAAATAATAGTAGATGGTCGTGTAGAGAATCAAGAAAATGTGAAAATGCAAGTATGAAGATTGTAGAAGATTGAGTGAATAGCCAAGAAGACCAAATACATGCAAATGAGGGGTTTTTGAATACCCCAGACATAATCCATGCAAAAATCCATCATCATGGGCATTATAATCACAGGGTGGCAAGTTTGTAACGCTCAAATGATCCTCTACATGTCTGGACATTCATAGACAAGAGTGTATCCCGCAGATGTATCTATGGCACACATATGTCTAAACTCCATTAGAACTTCATTACATGGATTTGAGCTGGATGGCGAGATGGGAAGATGACAATGCTAAGAAAGGGTGGTGGCGGGATTTGTGTCTTAGGCTAAAGTGGACAAAATGCAAAATTGGTATCTTACATGGGGGTATAAATTTTACTCAAATATATTTTGCCCCCACTTTAGCAAGCATATCATTCATAGGAAGAGAGAAAAGATAAAGTAAGGAATTCTTACTTGACTTACTTGCGGTAATTGAGCCATGTGGAGTTGCGCCCAGCTAGGAATTCCTAATTTGACATTGAGTTAGATCTAACATACTCATGTATGTTAGATGATGAAAATACTTGTGATAGAGATCATTAATGGTACGTCGATATGGCTTTACAATTTGTGTTATGTCGAGTCATATGATAAGGCAATTTCTTATAAGCTCTAACATGCGTAGCGAATGCTAGATAGGCATCTAATAGGGATACTTTTGATGGTGCGTCGACATGCTTAGTGAATGCTAGATAGGCATGTGATAGGGCAGCTTAGACACAATGCGCTGACACACATAACGTTAAGCTAGATAGGCATGTGATAGGACGAATTGCGATCATTATCAATATGCATAGCGTTAAGCTAGATAGGTATATGATAGGGCAAGACTTGAGACACTGATTGGTGGTTTGGCCCCCACGAACGCAGATACTACTAAATTTGAAATTTTTTAAAGGAAAAACCTACGGTGTAGGGACATTGTTAGATAAAAATAGATACGCATATAACACCCTTGGGATGGAATATGCATCTCAAAGGCGAGCATAGACCATTCTGAGGAAGAAAAGAGATGATGTGGCATGATAACATACAAGATGTTGGCATGGAATGTCACTTCCTAACGGGTGACGCGTGTTTCCATAACATCTTCCACAAACACATCGGGATCCGATAGGATTATAATTAGAATCCAGAAGCGTGAACATACGTCCACTCTTAGGGGATATTTTATTACCATCATCCATAACACAGATCTAAAGAAAGACGTGCGTGAAAACAAAAATAAAAATTTGGGGTCAACATAAGAGGGTATCTAAATGCCCCAAACACTTTGCATCGTCCCCAAATTCAAAAGTCAAAGATTATGAGGTATAGAAGAAAAAGATAACAGATAGAGGAAATCTACAATAGAAAACCTCTCATTTGCAAGTACCAACTAAGTACAAGCCTCCTTCGGGAGGGAACAATGATAATAGGCATGGGGGGAACACATAGCACACTCTAATCTATAGATGTAGAAGCAGTTCTGACCCTCTACAAGGTCGACGCTGTTAAAAAATGACTGCTAATGCGGTCCCAGGTGCCTCACTAGCAACTAGGGTCAAGGATGACACACTTGACAGGTCCTCATCAAGAAACTCTACCGTGGAAAGTGAGAGGGATCTTATGAAGATCTTCGTCAATATAAAAATTTCCTCTAGTGTGTCAAAGAGGCAAGCATCAATGCTCGTAGGGGACCCACGTAGAGGTGTCGATGAAGAAGCATCCCCGTCAGGAGTAGACTTGTGACGTCTAAACTCCATAACTAGTCCCTACTCGAGCTTGCACTTGTAGGAGGCAGGTGTAGTCCTTCGTACCACTGTGGCAATAGGGAAATATGTGTGACAATGAGCAGGCAAGGTAGAGATGGGCGAAGAAAGTATGATTGTGTTGGAGACAACCTGTTAACGCAATATGTTCACAGGCTTCGGGAATGGAGGGATATCAGGAAGAGTGGTGATGAGAGGTGGCTCCTGCAATGAAGAGATACCTGGACCCGCTTAGAACGAGGCTTGATAGTCACTCCTGGTGCAGGGGAAGTGTGGAAAAGGTTGCAGAAGATTGGGGAGCAATGCAGAAGGGAGCGAAGCTAGATGTAGATGTTGAAGCGGGGGAAACACGGGCTCTAAAGATGCACTATTCACCTTTGCAGCGGCCTCTTGAGCTAGCACCCTCTCCCACCTACGTCACTTACGCTCATGCGCAAGCTGATTATGGCGTAGATGTGGGCCCAGCTTAGATGGTTGTGAAGGAGCAGCATCATCCTTCTCCATGGGAGATACCATTGGTGTTGTAACTGACATTGTGGATTGTCCCACCGATGGAGTAGGAGGTGGGGTTGATGACCGAGGTGGGTTTCCTATTTTTTGCCCATTTTAAACCCCCAATATGAATTCATATGGTAGGGTATTTCCCCATCACTGAAACTCATGTGTTCTCTCTTGGGTGAGATTGATATCCTCATCCATTTTAGAAGGCTTAATTTTTTTTTACTCAAAAGATAAATATTATGGACCAACAAATATGAACCATAATTATGAAGATTATTTTTATTATCCATGATGGGTCAATCACCCTCATCCTTTTGAGATAGATGATCCACTAAGATTTATTTAGAAGGAGACTTGGATCACTAAAGAACCAGAGGACATACATAGGTTTTATGGTTTAAGGATTGGCATCTGTAAAAAAATGTTTGGAAAGTTAAGGTATGAAGTACCATTTAAGTGAAGCTTTGGGTATCCACTTGCACTTCTATCGACTCCTTGAGTTCCTTAGATAGATAATCATCTAGACATGATCCCTCTTTTTAGGACATGTAGAAAGCTCAATATAAAACACTTCCCCCAAAGATGTAACAATATAATTTAGGTAAGGTCATAAAGGCAAGGCCAAGCTAGGAAATTAAACCCAAACTAGGACATGAAGAGATTGTTCCTTAAATTATAAAAACTCTTAAGTCTAAGAAGAAAATATGATCTATAACAACCAAATATATCGAAGTTCATGGGCTTGAAGATCACTTAAAGATAGTTCATTCACAAACTTACCTCAAAAACAATGAAACATGTAGCCCTTGGTATGATTTTGGACAACCTTTATGTGGACCCATGAGGACCCATGTAGAATAGACCCATCTATGTAGCATTCTCTTTGAAGAGGTGTAACTCATGAAATAGCCAACAAGGGTGTAATTTTGAAGCCACTTACATGCATTTGCTAAATCATGAACTAGTGATAAAATACCAAGAACATTAGCATTTCCTCATGTGTACCTTGGGAATAATTTTTTGTGATCATTTGAGATTCATTTTCTTGCATATCCAATTCCAAAACCCTAGCATCAAGTGTGAGTCCATCTAGATTAGTCGTCGTATAAATAAGGAAAACATTGACCAAAGGAAAGGGAAGTATAGAAACCAAAAATAAATGTATAGGTCTCTTGCTCCAAAAAATGATATGAAACAAGGGTGAAAAGGATAGTGGAGTGTCATAGTCAAAAACCCAATAGAGATCTCAGTAAAAAAGTATTTCTTAACCACCCTTTTTATTTTAATTATCTTTAATTTTTTATGCTTATCCAAAATATACCGTCATACAAGTTCAGTTTCATACGACATTCACACATGCTAATGAGATATGTACACACTTATTGCATTTCCTTGAATAGTGACCTTATGCTTCAAAAATAAAATTGTTGGTTGTATTTTGTGTGTTTTCGCCAAGAATTTTGTTCATTTCACTTTCATGACCTCATATTTCTAAGTAATAGCACTCTTCCACTCATATAAATTCAAGGGATCAATACTTCTAACCTTTTTAAAGAAAAGCATCAAGGTTACATGCAAGATATTTACTTATATGAAGGTTAGATTCATTCCTCGTAGTTATAATTAAATTTTAAGATATTTTTGCTTACATTTATGTTATATTATGAGGACTCAAGAGCTTATGCTAGATGTGTTGCTTCATAAGCTTCAGTTGTAATCACCACTTGATTGATGCAAGAATTGCTCCTTTTGAGAATTAATTTCCTTGGCTTATTTAAAATAAACTTGTAAGTTATTTCTTCTCAACCATATTCAACATTCTAAATAACCAGTAGAGCCTACACTTGTTGCTTATAGTTTATCTTCACTACCTCAATCACATTCACCTCCTTTGGTGGTTGGTTAACAAACCTTCTAGTGGATGAAGCACTTCATCACATAGGGTTTTCTCAACTTAATTGTTCAACGTGTGCTAATCTAGAGACATTCTAAACCTTTGAACTTTTCCCTGTGTCTAAAGTGTGTGAAGTGGATTCATGGTCTCTTTTATCCTTTTTACCTTGAGCACAGTATACAATATATTGTTATTATTAGAGTTTTTGTCTTACTAACTTCTAGATATATTAAATTTTTATGACACAAATTAGAGCTTTCCATTTTATTCTATTTCTATAAATGTAGAGAAATACTACAATTTTTATAATAAGCTTATTGCATTAATTTATCTATTACTGAAAAAGTGTAAATGTCCTCATGCTTCTACCATTTTTTTAAATCCAGGCACAAACAAAGAAGATAGTGGAGTCTCAACACCTCTAGGTTTTACTTAATCATTCAGAGGGTACACCTTGCACACATTATGAACCACATATTGCTCAAGACTTATTCATTGATTATCTACCTTCAAGACTTCATCATCACAGTATGAACATTCCCAAAACAAATCTGTATCCTCTTTTTTGATAAAGAAATCAAATTCAATCAAACCCTATAAAACCTACATCATAACTTTACTTTTTTGGATAGACTTCATAGATTCTTATCAACCCATTCATCTACTATTTATTTACTTTAGTCTTTATTGATCTCACTATTTAAGATGAGTGAAGAATATGAATCCTCCCTAAGAGATACTTTCTTATAAGTCACTCTCCTTTGAAATGAGTGGAGAATATGAATCCTACCTAAGAAATACTTTCTTATAAGTCACTCTCCTTTGAGAATGATTGTCCTCCTCCCTCAATATAACAATTAAAATGGTATAATTTTCCATTTGTGTATTTATATAATCATGATTTTAGCTTCATGTAGGGGACCACCAAGACCTACCTACCAGCACTATTAATATAAATCAAGCTTTGTACTTTTTAGTGCTAAAGTAATTTCTAAGATAGGTAAGTTAAAAACAATTTCTTTATTATTAGTCAAATACATGTGAGCAGATAAGGAATATAAGATTGAATGAATGATCTGTTATGTCTGCTTCGAAAAAGAGATTGGCAATTATTATGGCTGACTAAGTGACAGCGAACACCCATGATCGAAGGCGTGGAAGCGAAGTTCTCTCAAATGACCACCATATAAAAAGAATAAGCTTGAAAATTATTCCATGTGAAAAGAAGAGCTTAAACATGTTTCTCTACAAGTATTTCTGCAGTTTCACATGATAACTACTCTCAGATTGACAAGTTCTCTGCATTAATCTAATTGACCGAGGAAAAAATAATTATGCAGATGTAGACACTTAATAATTCAAGTTCTAGTCACCCACGGCAGATTCAGCTTTCTGTCAACTTTGGTTGGCCTTGAAAAAACATACATTCATATTTATTATGATTTGTTCTAATGAAGTCATAGTTGGCCTTGAAAAAACATACATTCATATTTATTATGATTTGTTCTAATGAAGTCATAGTTGGCTTTGAAATAACATACATTCATATTTATTATGATTTGTTCTAATGAAGTCATAGTAGGATGATTAAGTTGTAATATTGTTGATATTGTCATTAAGATTCAAATTTTTGTTGGGCTATTATGATCAGTTTATGCCCTCACTAATCTAGTGTGCTCGCGGATTGTAAACTGTTGTGGTATCGATGGTTTCTCATGTGTTCATCTCTGTGTAGATCCTCACTGGACTGGTGTGTTCGCGGCTTTTGTGCTCCTACTAGACAACTGTGCTCGCGGATATGCACTGTTATTGTTGCATTAATGGTAGGATGAAGTCCATTTAAACACGCTGTATCAGATCCTCACTGAATTAATGTGCTCATAGGCTTTGTACCTTTGTGTACTAGTAAATCTAAACTATTGTTGTTACAATCATACCAGAAATAAAGTCCCCCTTTATCACATCAACTAATTATAGACCAGACTAAAAATTAGTTTTACCCATCGAAAAAGGATATTTTTTCTAATCATAACGTGTGACAAAGGTAATTGTCCCAATCTGTTTAGTTAAATACTCTGTTACTGTACATAACGTGTCTGTCAACTTAAGTGGGCGACGCCATGATTGAGCTTTACACCAAACGCATTTCAGAAAAGGAGAAAATACCATCTTAGTGGAATTCCACGCGTTCATCTTTCTTAAATCCATCCATAGATTCGACTTTACTAATACACATTCAATTTCTATCCTTCTTCCTTAACGAGTTGTGTGTATCTATAAAGACACCTCACCAACATACGTTAAACCAGCTGTCCTTTACTTTTGCTTGCTGGGTTGTATTTTGAATTCTGAAATCATGGCTGTTTCATCGTCATGGATTAGGATCTGCTTTATATTATTGGTTCTAGTGCAGACAGTATTTGGTGCGTGTAAGGGTTGTTACACAGTTTCCAGGGCAACATACTATGGCACTGTCACAGACGACCGTGGAAGTCCCAGTATACAGACTCAACCTTTTGCTAGATAGAAGTTTAGAATCATTCTGATAAACTCACTCATTTGGGTGTTTTGAATATGTTATTTTCTATTCATGAGTGTAATTTGAAATGTTGATGACAGGGAAAAATTATTAAGATTGGAAATTTTATGTTTTCATGACAAATTTGACTGTTTTTTATTATGATTATGCAATAGATGGTTCGTGTGGATATGGTAGTTTTGGGAAGAGCCTAAATAGTGGCGATGTCTCTGCTGCATCATCTAAGGTGTATCGGAGTGGCATGGGCTGTGGTGCTTGCTACCAGGTAAACAATTTAACAAATAAAAAATGAGTGATTTTGATAGAATGAAGAAGAATTTTATATAAATGTAAGCTTAGTTCTCAGAGGTAGACTGGATAGTCAAGTTAGAAGGTTGTAAGTTTGATTTTTGTGGATTTACTTTTACATGGGTGTAGAGCGACTCACTTAACTAAAATTGTATCGATGTGTGTTAAGACTTTGTTTCACCAATCTCATTAGATATGGATTATTTCATTAACAAACAAATATATATCTATTTATATCTATATCTATATCTATATTTATAAGTGTGTTATAAAATCAACTACTTAAAAGTAGAAATATATATGTTTAATTTGTATAAACATGATAGAAAGTACTTTAATAGATAAAGAAAAAACATTTCTTTGACCCAGCCATCTCAGTTTGTTTTAATCTAGAAACTGAGAGGAGCATACATTTTCACCAACTCACAAAACACGTTAAGAGTTGACATGGTAAGCATGTTGAAATCGTAAAGTTGCTCTGTTCTTGTAATAGTAGCTTGTGCAGGGCTTCAAAAGACTATAAAGTAGCATATCCACCATTTATAAAAGTTTCTGTTTGATTTTCAAATTTGATTGTTTGGAATGCTTGTTTTATAACAAATTTGTTTTCCTTGAGCTAATACTTTCCAAAAGAAAACTGAAAAGACACTATGTTTGGTGTGCAAAACATAGGTGAGGTGTGGCGATGAAGATCTGTGCAGTGATGGAGGAGTAAAAGTGGTGGTGACCGACATGGGGGAAGGTGATAGAACTGACTTCATCATGAGCCGCCATGCTTTCTCCCAGTTGGGCCTTGACCAAAGTTCCTCTGACCAGCTTGTAGCAATGGGAACTGTCGCTATTCTATACAGAAGGTGAAAATTCAAATTCTGGCATATAAATGAAAAATATGAGATAATTATGATATTATTATAGGGATTTAACTATCGTTTTTGAGTCAAATTTATTAACCCATGTTTTATGAGTAGTAATTCACAAGAATTGAGATCGAATGGTACGCTTAACACTCATTGCATTTAGGTGATGTTCACATAGGTGAAACATTGGACCTTCATGAGAGGTCACTCATCCCAGTACTACTCCAGCTCAAGCACACTTAACCCAGGTGAAGCATTGGGGTAGCAAACTAAGTGGGTTTAACCCTGGAGGAAACACTATAGTTAAGAGCGCTTGAGTTGAAGTAGTATTGGGATGGGTGACCTCGAGAAGGCCTAATGCTTCACCTTTGTGCAAAGAGTGTTAAGTCTCATGAGAGATAGGTTCTTATGAACCACTACTCATAAAACATAGATCAATGAGCTTGACTTAAAAACTATACAGTTGAATTCTGATAGTAATATCATAATTTAACTTTTTGTAAAAAAATACATAACAGTGATTTTCAGACTCCTCCCGTCTAAAAATTGTAAAATTTAAATTCAATCATGTTTAGCTATTTGGAAAATTGCTTGCCCACTTGATTTTGTTCAGTTTTGAAATGTTTTTTTTCAAATTTTTGAACATGAATTTGGATGCAGAGTATCATGCGTATACACGGGCCAAAATCTAATGTTCAAAATTGACGAGAGCAGCAATAATCCCTCTTATCTGGCTTTCCTGGTCTATTACCAAGCAGGGTCAAAAGACATATCTGCTGTCAATGTCTGCGAGGTTCGCAATGTGGAATCCATGATTAAAACTTATACAAATTTCAAACAAGCCCTGTTTTGATTTTGATGGTTGTTAATGGCAATAACTGTGTTTTGTGATTTTTTTGTTGCAGACCAGAAATTTGGAATGTAAGTTGAGGTCTCAGACCCGTGGAGCATTATGGGAGATTATGTCACCTCCCAAAGGCTCTCTTTCTATTCGGCTTCTAGTCACTGACAGTGATAGTGGGCAGGAACAGTGGATTACCTCTGCCAATGTCATACCTGCAAACTGGCAGCCGGGTGCTCTGTATGACTCTGGAATTCAGCTAGATAGTTGAGCCACAAATTATTCTTTTTATTCTATAGCTTTATTTTACAATTCACTCGATGCAACTTTGTATTCTAAAATTGTACTTACTGTTTTCAGACAGTCATTTATAGTATAAAATTATATATGTATTGATTTGAATAAATTATATATGGCATTATGTTTTTTTTTGATGAATAGTTTTATGCTTCCGGCTTATGTCGAGTGAATTCTGCGGGGTGATTTCTGTATCCCCCGGCCCCTTTTTTGTGAATATGTATCTTTAATATTTTATTAATAGAAAAAGACTATTCATCAAAAATAAATTATATATATCATCCAATGTTCTTATTTGCTTTTGAATACATTAAATATGTCATCCAATGTTCTTATCTGCTTTATTTTTTCAGACAGTCTTTTTATTCTATTACTTTATGTTATAATTCACTCCCTGTAACTTTGTATTCTAAAATTGTACTTATTGTTTTCAGACAGTCATTTATCATTTATAGTTTAAAATTATACATGCATTGATTTCAATAAATTATACATGTCATCCAATGTTTTTATTTGCTTTATGTTTTCAGACAGTCTATTAATTCTATTGTTTTATGTTACAATTCACTCCCTGCAACTTTGTATTCTAAAATTGGGCTTACTGTTTACAGACAGTCATTTATAGTATAAAATTATGCACGCATTGATTTCCATAAATTTTACGTGTTAAGCTACAAAAATATACATTGTAAACAAGAATTCATAAATAAATATTCAAAATGATTGGAATTGATATTTGGGGTGGTGTTATCAATTAATGTTTAAATGGGGATGAGGTCCCCCATTTGTGACATCACATATTTATAGCTCCAAAAAAAAAAAAGACAGCAAGCTATCATGCAAAACACACATAATTGTGTGTGGAGAGGAGGCACATGAATTACTCACACAAAAGTTTCTCTATGAGGGAAATTAATAAATCTAATTATGGGATAAAGATAAAATTTGATATTAATTCTAATGTCATTGCGAATGGGAAGGATGTCTTAATAGAAATATTTTTCCCATGTAGAGAAAGAGTCCAACCTTTTTGTTGAGAAGGAGGTGGAGATAACTGACTTTAGCTATGTGATTGGGTTCACTATTTTGAAGTGGTTGGTGGTTGGGAGGATTATCTAGCAAAATTCTACTCATAATACAAGGCACATTCCCTTAATGGTTGAGGTGGTCTTGGAGGTGTTAGAACTTCAATGTAAGTTTTTCCACCTTTTCCTTTGAGGATTTGAAAGTGTGTATAGATGATAACGTGAACTTTCTTGTTAAGGGCAACTTTATTTCTATATTTATTAAGTTAAATCTTGTAATATAAGCTCTAAAAAGGCCAACTTTTGGCAATATATGATACCAAAGCAATTGGATCCCCAAACTTTGTAGTTCTCCAAAGATAGGCCCGAAAAAAAGGGGCAAGAAAAGGTTGCAAACCTATTTCCAAACACTCTAGGCCCTAAAAGAAGTCTAGGAAAAATGTGTGTAAAAGTATCCATCATATTACAAACATGACATCTTGGATGGCCAATATGAATATGTGATAGTATTTCACCAAGATAAAGCTCTTGGTTAAATGGAAAACAAGGAAACGGGTAATTTTAGACTTCAATATAAATTCCCAAGTGCAATTAAGAAAATGAAGCCAAGTTTAAGGGGAGGAATTGAATAGTCTCCATCTATTGAGTTGGCAAAGTGTGGAAGAGAATATGCAAACAATCGTATAAAGAAGACTCCAAACATGTAGTTATTGAAAGTTATGTTAAATTCCATCATATTGGTTTTTCCACCAAGCAAGAGGCAAAATTGAACTATTAATAATAAGGGATGACTAATTATTATGGTCATTTAATGAAAGACTATATCTAAAATTGTCTCCATTCTACTTTCAAGAAGGGCTTAATTGCCTCAAAGGCTTACAAGTGTCCTAAACCACAAAACATGCTTTTGATTTTGACTAAAACAATTCTTAAAATAAGAATATACAAGAAAATATCTTGCCTAAAAAATCATAAGACTAAGCAAAGAAAATGCACTTCCCTAAAAGTACCTTTCGAATTTAGACTTTTAGTATTTGTCTATAAAAAGCAATTATGTATATCCAATTTTTCTTGAAGTAAATAACATGTCTTAGGCTTGACTTTGTGGAACCCTCAAGTTTATATGGCATTGATTTGTGGAACCCTCAAGCTTATATGACATTGGTTTATAGAAGATCATATATAATTTTTATTCATCTATAATAAGCAATTTGGAAAAGAAATCAGTGAAAAGTTCATATTAGGCATGAATTACACTTCAATACAAATCTAAAATTTATCCATAAAAAATGAATATTAAAATGTAATAAATATGAAATAGATAAAAAATAAATATTAGTTTTTTTAGTTGTATTGTAATATTTTTAGTTGGGTTAACTAGTCATGTCTAGGCTCTTGAAAGAGGTGAATAGACACCTAGGGAATGTTATCTAACATGAAGATTGACTAATTATTTATGAAAAGGCTCCTGGACCTAAGACCTATTAACCATCATCCTCATCTACTTGCCTTGTCTCTAAGATGGCCTTGGTTGTTATAGAAAGAACTAGATGATCAAATATCTCAAGAGAGAAATAAAAGGGTTAGAAAAGATAAAGAGTTGTGAAGTTTAGTAGGAAAACCTTTTAGGGGACCACTCACGGCTCTAGCTAAGGCCCCGTTTCGTTGCGGAATTGGAATTTGACTCAAAACCTTATTATCTCATAATCAAGTTTTGATCTTCTAGTTTTGCATCTTCTGGATATAGTTTGGACCGTTTAGTTGACCCGGAAGATGAGTGAGACAATCCATCTTCTGTGTTTGTGTTTCGATTGGGGTTTGCATTTTACTCCTTTGTTGCATTGTGAAAATTAAACTCCACATTCATTCTCATTTGTAATTAAAATCCATTGTCAAACTATTTCTTACATTCAAATGAAAAGTTGATGAAATATACTTCTTCTGGAATCATTTCACTCATATTTTAGCCCATTAATTATTTTATCACCATGCAAATCAAATTTTATTTCCATATCATTTATTTTATCCACCTCCACAGTCTGAATGGCCTGGTATTATTGACTTTTATATCCGGGTACATTACTACTGTATGTTTTTTTTTATGAATATTGTTGTCCCATGCATCCAAGAAAAGACACCTCTCTTCCTCCCATTAATAGTTCCAAAGTTGTGCAAGAAAATGCTAAAATGCCCCAAAATGATGTGTTGAAAAATTTAAAGAATTCTGCAAACAATTTATTTTCCCTGTTCATGCATGTAAAAGATTTTCAAAATCTTCCTTGCAAATCCACTTGGCTCAGATCTACAGTCATAGCCTTTGAAGAGACCACATTTTATAGAGGAATCTCATAAATCTTCTTGCATGCCTGGAGTATACATCCATGCTTTTCATATATATCGATCTCTTTGTCGTTCTTCTCTGATCAAGTTCTTCTCTGATAGAAATTTGTGCCCTACTTTAGATTTTCAACATTCCATTTCACGCTTTTCCAACTACATTAGCTTGTAAGGTTTATAAATATTTTTAACAGATTTATTGTGTGCATCCACTGCAGACGCGACATTTCCAAGGACTCCCATTCTTCTCTTGATGGAGATTCATACCATATTCTACAAAATTTCATGTTTTGTGCAACCACACTTTGCAATCATACCTACCAGTCGAAACATAGTGCAGAGGGAAGCATAAAATGGAAGCGGAATTGAAACATGGTGCAAAGGAAGTGCTCGGAATCCCCAAAATGCAAACCCCATATTAAACCTAATACCCGACGGACCCGACTCCCAATTAAATGGGGTTAATAAAAAATGAAACCTAGAAGATGAAATTGAATTCCACCTCTTGGGTGGGAAGATTGTGTCACTCATTTTGGGGTCAAAATTGGAATTTGGCCTACAAAACCGAGTTTTCATATTTGCAACCCAAACGACAGATTAGTCTCAAAACCGGGTTTCCCACTGCCAATTCCCACCATATTCCGGAAACCAAACGGGTCCTAAGCTAAAAAACAAAGATGGAATATTCTTTAAACTTAGTTTAACCATTTATTTATTCATGTTGTGTGCAAAATATATTGCATTAGGAAAAAAATATTTTTCCATACTTACAACTTCCAATGGAGTAGAATATAATAGGCAAGTGGAGACTTTAAATTCTTTCTATGTACTTTGAGGTTTTGTAAAAATCTCCTAGTGAGTATACTTGTCTTGTCATTCATTGTTATTTATAAATATATCCTTATTCTCATTTTAGCAAGTTATTTCACCTGTCTTTTTTTTGGTTTCGCTGTAATAATTGGAATCTAGAAAATGTGTTTTTCAGTAGCATGAGTTTGTTGATCCCTTCATTAGTACATCCTATGATGGTAAGTCTCATTAGCTAAATAAATGTTTTTAGAAAACCAAGATATTATTGTAAAAAGATCTGCCTAAGACAAACTCGATAAATAGTTATTGAATTATAGATAGTATACATTCAATGTATCACAACAATTGACCAAGGTGACTACAGTCTCTTGTCCATCCCTTGGGGGTAGAGATAGTTGTTTAAGTAGACCAAACTTAGTTGCAAGATTGAGGAAAGAAGACAATGAAAGCTCTTAACTTTTATTTATGGTGACATCAAAATCTACTTTCAATGTTGTTAGGTGTCCAATGATTTGAAAAAATATCTTCCTTCTAGGAGTTTTTAGGAACATCCCATAGAGTAGATTCTTCTTGAACTTCATGGTCCAAAAAATCCCAATAAGCCTCAATAAAGTACATAAAATTGTTACCACAGTCTCATGGGGGTCAAAAAGTTTAATGGTCCCAACTCATGTAAAATATATATTTAAATTATTTTTTTTCTTTTTGATAATACTTAAGAAAATAGTTGTCTTTCTATTTTATAATGCTTTAAAAAATAGTCTTTAATGACATTAGCATAAGTAATCACTTGGTAACAAGTTTTGGATGTCTTGAAGCAATCTATGATTCCCACATTCTCCAAATATTGCTTTGAAACACTATGAAACATATATTATATTTTACCTACCTTCTATCACCAAGTGATGTGTTATCCTTTCAACACAAAAGTAACATGAGAGCCTCATTGCATCTTTAACTAAGATCCCTCACTATCTCAAGATTTTGATATATGACTAGGGAAAAGGCTAGTCTTCTTAACTAGGCTAGTCTTTTCTTAGAGTAATTTATTCACTTGCAAGATATTATTCCGATTATTCAACAATCCTACATCCTATTTATTTATCTTATCTTAGAAATTTTTATGACTTCCAAAAGTTTAGTAGTTGTCTACCTACTAATCTCGGTAGCAATATTCCCCTATTTTATTATCTTAGATAGCTAATTTATCTTTATGGTGGCTATTTTTAGCGTCCACACGGTGTCTTCCAAATTAGAGTATGACATTTTGTTGTCCCATTGGTGGAATCTAATTTCACTTCCATGAGAGTTATGAAGGGAAGGACTTGGCCTCAACTAATGAATTTTTAAGACGTGTCATACATCAATCAAGATAAGCCTAATATTGTACTCTTAAAATGCATGAACTAAGATTTTGGATCAAAGGAAATCTCAAGTTGGGGAATAGAATTTCATTATGAATTGAGTAGCTACTCATTGTATAAATATTATAATTGCAAATAAAAGTAACAAAACTACTTTTGAGTATTGATAATATATAGTAGTGCTTAGGTTGTTAATTTCATATGTAAACAGGAAAGAGATAAATGAGGGACAATCTTATTAAAGGTAAAACTATGGGGAATCATTTCTAAGGTAAAGAGGAGCATTTAATAAAAATTCCTTTCAATTCCTTTCAAGCTTCTACATTTGCAGTGAACACTTACATTCTTATGATGTCTTATGAAAGTGAACCTTGTGATGAAGATGGTTAAAGCTCAATGAGAAGACGTACTTCATTGATAATGAGAAACTAGAAATATTTAGGAGATAAATACTAAGAAAAATTAAGCTTGGATGAAGGAAAGAAGGAGAAAGGTTTCTAATCTTCTAAGGAATAATATGAAATGATGGTTTGACTAGGAATAGAATATTTCATCTTTTTTTAAATAGTATAAGCAATGGTTGATCATTAAGAGAGGAATATATATTAGGGTCCACGTCTAGAAATGGTAAGGGTGTATATATAAAGGAAAGTAAAACTATTTTTATATGATCTATGATATTTTCATTAGGGAGAGGACGAATTTGATACTTACATGTTGGAAAGTGGCCCTAGGGTTGTTGTTACATTGTAGCCAACTCAATCAAGCAAGTATCTAGGTATGAAGCACTTTCTTCCTCCTAAAAATTTTGGTTCTTGGTTTAGTTTTTATCAATACCCTCTTTAAGCCTATAGCTATTGGGGGATTTATTAAGGATAAAATTTGATTCATAGAGTTAGAGGATGACTCTTTACATTTCTAATGATATATTGGAGGTCACTACTCTAGGGTTTTAACTTTTTAAGTTGTGACTAGAATAGATTGATCAAATTTTTCTTTAGCCTACACAAAAGACATGGGAGCCAAGGAATGCCTTCTAACATAGATCTTGTTAATGAGAAGAGACAAAATAGCCCTCCAAATAAAATTTAAGATTCATGGGGACCACTAATGTGGTAATTTGGGATGAACTGTGTGAAATGAAATGAAAGGGAGTGATGATAGTCTAATTATTCAAACTAGAGATCAAAATCACTCACATTAACCATTTCATTAGGAGATATATTCACTTGACACAACTTTGAACCAATTGAGATAGGCAAGAGTTGGATAGAAAAATGATCTGGAATGATGTTCTCCCATTTTTATTGTTGGTTGATATGAATTTATTTGATACAATAAGGACTAGGTAAAAGACATGAAATTGAAACTAATTAGCACAAATAGAGATATACATGTCTAATAAAATAGTAATGAGCACAAATCTAAAAGGGAGAGTCAGAGAGGAACCTATCACTAGAATACGGGCTCAAAATGGTAGGATTGTTTCATTTAGAACCATCATCCTTGTATGTCTAAAATGATATCGTCTACAATTCTAGAACTAGGATTTCATTTTGTTGCTTCCTCTAAAAAGCACATTAGACTAGTTCGCTAACCACGAACTATGGAAATATTTGACAAGGTTCCAGACACTTTTTCAAGATCTAAATCTTCTTGTCTCAATCCACCTTCTCTTGATCTACAATAATTCACTCCCAAATTTGGAAGTATACACACGTGAGAGAGAAAAATGGTGTTTTGTATTGTATAGGGGATTTCCTTAGTCAATCCCTAGGAGGATTCAACCTTCCCTACTACAATAATGTCTAAAATAAACCTTAATTGAAAGGTAAAGAATGTTGAATCACAATGATATACCTTCTCCAATGAATTTGTCTTGTCTTGAAGCATTTATGAAAGTTAGTTGATGCTAGAAAGGGAGAATATGTATGTCTCCACTACTGGAGGAAATATATGAACCTAATCATGGACTCCGTCTTCAATGCTTGAATCATTCAATGCTAGATCTCCTCCTTCATTTCATTAGAAATAATTGAAATACTTGCTTCAATGTTTGATGAGAGATGAATACCTTGATGTGTGATGATCGATTGCTTGAAATGAGGAGGGAGTGCTCCTTTTATATTGAGCCTCAATAAAATGTGTGAAAACCTTGAAGCAAGTTGATGTATGGATAATGTTTTCCTGATCATTGAATTTTGACAGTTAACATATTCAAAATTAGAGTTGTTTTTGTTGTACATCAGATCTTATCCCCATAGTCCATTGGGACTAGGGTGTTAGGAACCCTAGTCTAGTCTTGAAGGGCTAGAAGAGAGGTCAGAGGAACCAGAAATCCATTATGATAGCAATGTCAAACCCTACGATTATATCAGACAAATCAAGGGGTGTGAAAACATGGGATAACATCAAAATACTTTCACCAAGACATGAAAGAAACAAGAAAACAATAAGCCCCTCGGGACTTAGGATGTTGTCTATATCAAGTGACAAGATAAAAGGAGAAATATGACTATCACATGTTACACGCACATGGAGCATAAAAGAGGAAAGAAGAGAAGGACACGTGGCTTATTGGGCTTCCTCAAACAAATCCTAAATGTTATTAGGAAAGATCCACCCAATGTTGAGGGAAGATAAAATCTTCGACCAAATATAAACAACAAAAGGACAATGGATGAAAATATTATCCACTGATTCCTGGTCCTTCTCACAGAGACAACATTTGTTGGGTAAGTAAAAACCCCTATGAGAAAGATTATCAATTGTTAGGATCTTATTTTGAAGGACATGTAGGGAAACTCAGGTGCAAAAATAGCTTCCTACGCTAATCTCTATAGGAAAGTATTGTGCAAATTCTTTTAAATCCTTACAATTTCATATTCGTTAACTACTTTAACAATGATACTGTAGCCACATACCATGCATACAGAAAATAGAGAATGACACAATGATTTACCCTGGGGAAAACCTTTCGGTAAAAAACCCCAGCACTCCAAAACCTGCACAATGTATTATCTTCAACACAATGGTTA
>MU223895.1:298608-315989 GCA_018584345.1 Thuja plicata
ACACATCAACATGCCAACTAGACATGTACACTCACACTTAATTACATTATTTGCAAGAAAATACATTTTACAAAACAAATAATAAGAATAGGAATTATCCGAGGTTGAGACACCTTATTCCTAACAAGACACACTAGAAATATTCACCTTAGGGATAAGATATTTGAACCAGGCCTGAACCCAACAAGGAGGAGGTTCATCCTGTAGGGACAGTAAATTGATTGCAGAAGAGATAGAGAAAGTGTTAGCAAGGTTGTCCTTTTGTATAAGTGCATCTGACCTATTATTCATAAGAGCCACCGCATGAAGGGAATCCTGAATAGGGGAGATCCCTTGATTGATAATCTTCAAATTGACCCATTCCCCATTGTACCAATAATCAGAAACCATGGTACCAAATTTTTCCTTGCAAATATCCATAAAAAGAGAGAAGGAGTCTAGCTGGTTCAGAGGAGAGTCAAAAGTCCATTGATCCTCCCAAAATCTGTTGTTTTGGCCATTACCCACCTGCCAAGCAAGGCCTCAGATAAAAAAATATCTATTTTGAATGATGTTATTCCAAATGAGAGAACCACTAGGAGGATCAAAATCCTCTTTGAAGAGTTGGAGAGAGGGGGCATTATACAAATATTTCTAATGCCAAATAGTGTTCCATTCCCCTTTATTATGAAATGGTCTCCAATTTTGCATAGACATAAGGGCACAGTTCATTATCCTAATGCTCCTGATGCCCAATCCTCCCAATTTATTAGGATTGCAAACTTTATCCCAAGCAATTAAAGAAAATCTCTTCTTCTCTTTGACTCCCAACCAAAGGAATTTTTTCTGGATTCTTTCAATAGCTTCAGCGAATTTTGAAGGGATCTTGAAAAGACTCATAGCATAAACAGGAAGATTTTGCAAAGAAGATTTCAAAAGATGAACTTTACCTACCATACTTAAGAGAACTCCCTTCCAAACAGCAAGTTTCTTTAGGAACTTATCCGTCAGCGAGTTCCAAAAGGAATCAGTGGGTTTTAAGAAAAGAGAGAGCCCAAGGTAAGAAGAAGGGAGACTGTTAATCTAGCACCCAAGGATTCTTCCAATTCTTCTTTGTCTATCCATGGGGGTATTGATTAAAAAAAAAGGGAACTCTTCTTCTAGTTGATGAGTTGTCTTGAAGCCTCACCGTAGTTGTTCAGAGCATTCTTAAGAATTCTGGCTTCTTTGATAGTTGACATACCCATAAAAATGGCATCATCTACAAAATGTTTGTGGGTGCACACAAGGTTGGAGGATGAAAGGTTTAGAACTTTCAAATGCCCCATATTCAATCATTTTATTGATGAATCTGCTAAGGCAATCAGCCACAATGGTAAAGAGGATAAGAGAAAGAGGGTCCCCCTACCTCAGCCCACTAGAAGCTTTGAAGAAAGATAAGGGAGAAACATTATGACAATGATTTCACTCATGATTATGGCAATGATTTCACCTCTATTAAGTAATGCATTGTCATCATTTTTCTTTACATCTAATTAAAACCCTTTTTCCCGTATAAAATTGTTAATGATCTACTTGGTAGAGACATACATACTTACTATCTATGAATTTAACCATATGATAAATTAATTTAAAATTTGCGATTTGCGATTTCAAAAATAATAACTATAATGAATGCATGCTTTCCTTTTATGTTCATCAAATCATGAGTTGTCATGAGTTGATTCCTCTTTCTTTAAGAAATAGATAAACTTATCAATCAGGAGACACCAAGAGTTGCATGGAAAATTTTCTTTTTGAACTAATGAATCAATAAGAAATTATCCAGAGTAATCTGGAGCTTAACTTCTTCTTTGCATCTACAGAAAAACTTATTCATAAATCATCAGGAGCCATCATGAGTGATATGAAGTTGATCCAAGTAAGTTGTCATTTATGGGTTTTAGCTTACTTTGAGGTATGAAACACCATTTCTATTTTTTAGTTTACCCCTGGGATTAACAACCATTTTTGGTTTTCATTTTATCTTCTTTATTCATCTTTTCCTGGATAAATTCAAGAGGAAGTGCACTCTTTCATGGAATAAATATCTTCCATAATAGAGTCTTCTACTCTAGATTGAAAATCTGAGAGAAACTCTTCTTTAGATGTTGGTTGGTGGTATAATTTCAATCGGTCCTCAATCTTTCCTCTATTTCTAAATTACCTTTCTATGATGCAAATATTCCATCCTTATCTCATCGAGCTGATTCAACTTCTAAATTCTGGTCTTCACTACTTTTGAGAGATCAATGCCCACTTCTATTGATGTACTCGATGTTTCTAACTCAAACTCAATGGGCATTACTAGTGTCTTCCCATATACTAACACATATGGAAATTATCTAGTAGTTGTCTTCCTGGTTATGTTGTTAGTCTTTAAAGGAACTGAGAGGGGGGTGAATTAGTGCAACCACAATTCTGAAACTCTTTTTTTAGCTTCCACAATAACAAACGTGCAAAAGCAAAAACTACATAGAAGCTTAGCAAATAAAGCATTCACACAAAGTAAAATCAAGACAAGATTTTTCCCGTGGAAGCCCTTGTAAATGGATAAATCCACATGTGGTATGATACCCACAAATTTCACTAGTGCACCACTGAAATCTAGCTTGTTAAGAGCAATTACAAACACCCTGTTAAGAGTATACCCGATTAAGAGTATCTTTAGCCTGGTTACGAGCTAATACAAGCCCTATTAAGAACTATCCTATTAAGGCATTACAAACTCCTTCTGAGACTCATCTTGTTAGAGGATTTATACTCCAGATCCTATTAGAGATCCTTCTCACCATATTAGGAGTGACCTAGTTAAAGGATTTGACCTGAAAACTTGTTAGTGCCTTCCTTGAGATAAACCCAAGAATGAATGATCTGATTATGACAGTTCTTGTCAAACAGATCTGCTCCAATTTTGATCACAAAGTTGCCTTAAACATCAACTTTCCTTTCTTCAGCTTTACACAATCACAATCACCTATCGCATCACCATAAATTAACCTAAACTTGATTTTATCCTTATTTTATAATAACTTTTCCAAGTCGGCCTTTGCCAAAAAAAAAAAATTTACCCACTGACATAAAAATCAAATATGATCATGCCAAAATGCATTGGTCAACTCAATAAAGTCAACATGACATTAACAAGTCATAAATAAAACATTTACTAACACTAAATTGATTGGTTAGTTTTGTTGGAAATAATGGGAAGTATGTACTGAGATGGGAGGGGTGAATCAGTACCTCTAAAAAATTTCACTTCTTTTATCCTTTAACCTTTATCTAATCAATTTTTCATCCAATCATTTGTTCTATATTATCTTTGTGTAAGACATTAATTCTTTAACTTAATCAAACATGTAAACATTCATAGAAACATTCATGAAAGTAATTGACTCATAACACATGATATGATATCGTAGAAAACCTCTATAAGAAGGTAAAAAATGTGGCGGGATGGCACCCACAAATTCTTCACTATCTGTAGATTGGAATGGGCCAGTTAAGGCTTACAATTTGATCACTTCTGATGATCTACCCTGTTAGGAGTATATGTGGATACCTGTTAAATTCTACTCTGTTAAGAGCTTTAGCAACACTATTTAGTGTGCACTCGATTAAGAGATTTACAATAGGACTGTTAAATCCACCTTCCTTGAAAGGATTTTTACTTTTGCTTCACTTGTTAGAATGTAAGAAAATTACTCTTTGACATGATTATATGGAATGTACTATTGTTTTTTACAGATCCATTCAATATTACATGTATATGTGTATCACCTATTGTGATTAAATAATACCATGTATATATCCTATCATTATATGACTCCCCCTAGCTATATGCATTATACTATGTATGTACATGTATACGTATGCTTGCCTTTCTCCTTTTCACCTTTTCACCTTATGATGTATATACATATCATTTCCCCCTTTTTTGATATTAAGGACAAAGACGTACAACTTACAAGTTGTCAAAGTTTTGGCAAAAATGTGTAACTTACAGATTGTCCAGAATATGGGAATGAGTGTTTTTCATTTCTTCCATCATATGTTCCCAGTTATCCTTAAGGTTTTTTGGATCCATGTGCTCTAATGTAATTCTGGTATGCATATCATAAATGTTGTCTAGGACAGACATTTATGGGGTGGCAATCAGTGTTCTTACCATTGTCATGTGTTGTTGCAGTAATGTGAGATTGGGTAGAATTAGAGCTTGGAGCTCGGTTACCTCATCTCTAAACTTGGATTATGCATTTTGAATGTCATGTCTCATCTTTCTTGCTTGTAGATCAACATCAATTTGTGTTATCTTCTCACTATACTCCTTAGTGAGTTGATCTAAAGTGCATAACTTTTGGATTAAGGTTATAGCTTCTGAAATAATGGGGTCCAATGTAATTACAAGTTTAGAAAGCTTCACCTTGTTCTCTACCACTTCTTGGCTGATTTTCTCTATTATCTTGAATTGGAATTTTAGCTTTGCTTGCTCTTCAATTGCTTTTTCATTATCTACATTCTAAGATGTCATAGCTTCTGTGAGAACTGCCAATTGATCAAGTATAGGAGTATCTTAATCAATGTTAGTTTCAAGCACTATCTTTTGTAGTATGTCTTTGGTAGTCTCAAGTACCTTTGTTTCTTTTGTAGCCTTCCTAAGCTTATCCTAGATAGCTTTTCTCTCACAAAGTCTTGCATACTTTGTTAGCTCAGTTGCATCCAATGTTCTAGGAGCACATACTAGAATCTCAATAATTTCATCCAAAGTAATTGGATTCTTATTCTTTTTCTTCTTCTTCTTTGAGATTTGTGTTGATGTAGATTTATGAACTACTAGTGCTAGTTCATTTGTCTTCCCTAAAGTGCTCAGTGAAGGCTTGGTAGATGAACTTTCTTTTTCCTTCTACTTGGTGTCAACCTGTCGGTTAGGTGAAGACATCTCCTCATTAAACTTGTTCATCTACAGATTTTTATTTTGTATTTTATGGTGTATCATCTTTCTTTCCTTCTTCACTTTTCTCTTTCTGCTCTCCATCTTTTGTTTGCTGCTCTTCTTCACTTTTCTGATCAGCAGATTTGTCTTGATGTGCATTAGTAGCATCTTTCAGTTCTTTAGATGTGTGTTTTTGTTTTTCTGATGCATCCTTTTGTTCTACATCACCCTTGCCTTCAGGTATGCTATCATCTTTGGTATGTGTTTTCTCCTTTTCTTGGAATATATTAATGGCTTCGATCAATATTGGCATATTTTCCGGTATGTTCACATGTGTGGCATCAATTATATTTTCCTGTTCCTCGGTCTAGTCCTTGGCAATAGTGACACCTTCATCTTTTTGAATTTCTTCTGCAGGGTCATCGGTGATGTCAATGATTGTGTTGTCCATAGTGGTATGTGTCCATGTCTCATCTACAACATCCATGTTCTTGTTACCTATTGTGTCCATTTCCTCTTTGTCCAATTCTACATCTGTGATGATAATTGGTTTGGTGCTCTCAGTAGCCTGATCATCCTTGTGTGGTTCATTTGTGAGAAGTTTTCTCTCAGGGCTTGCCTCCTTAGTAGGTCTATTGAGTATCTTACTCCAGATTTTGTTGATGTCCTTCTCTAGGTCTATTAGCTTGTCATCAAGTATCTTGTAAGATATCATATTGGGTGAGAAATCATGTGCATGTTTCTCCACCATCTCCTTGATTTCTTTCATTTTGGATTCGGGAGGCATAAGAGAAACAATGACTCTTTCCCTTACCTCTTTCTCATTCTTCAATGCATAAGTCCATCTGGCAAATATTTTGTCATATAGTGCATTGGGAATTTTGTCATAAAATTGTACTGGTACATATTTAAATGTACTCATCATTTTGATAATTGCTTCTTCAATCTTGTTCTGGTCCAAGGAATCCAGAGTTAACCATCTTTTGACTTTGGACTCAGTAATTGATCTTGATTTAATCATTAGTGCACATATCTCATCAATGGTTTTAGGATCTTACTCTTCTCTTGTTCAACAGCTTCATCTTGTTCTATGTCCTCATTGCCCTCCTTGGTTCTAATGAGCCTTCTTCTTTTTGTTGGCCCTCTTTTCTATGTTGTCGATTTCCTCTTGTAGGTCCTTACTTGACCTTTCTTCAATGGTGAAGGACTTGTGTCCTTAGCTATTTGCCTTCTTGTCCTTGAAGCAACTATGGTTCTAGGCTACTTGGCTGGTGTAGGCAATGGATTATTTGACTCTGTAAACTCAGATTCACTTTCCTGCTCAGCTTCACCTATGGGTGATTGTCCCTCAGTTTCTTCTATCTATTCGGTTTCTCCCTCTATAACCGACAGCCTTTTCTTCAATTTCTTTACCATTTTATCTTTCTTCCTGTCTATTTGCTTCACAACCAAGCTAGTTTTGATTCTTTCTTTGGCTTCTTCATAAGTGTCAAACTTTGGTTGTGTTTTATCTAAGGGTTTATTTATCAATGCATCAATTGCATTGGATGCTTGATCTATGTTTACTTCATAGTCAAGTGGTTGTAGCCATGCTGTCCTTAGTATAGTAGGTTTGATATATATAAAGTCTATGTCTACCATGAAGAATATATCATTCTTGAATTTCTCGATTAGTTGCTCGGGGATCCTTACTCTTGTTTGCATTCTTTCCTTGAATCCAGTAAATTACTCATCCATAACTGTCTCAAAATTGTCTCCCAGTGATGTTATAAACTCACTGATCTGCATGGTGACTGGTCTAGTTGTGTCCCATTTTACATCTCCTATTGATGGGAAGGATTCTTGGAAGTAAAATAAAATGCACATGATAAGTGAACCAAACTTACATGAGTTTGATTTTGCATTCCTGATTGTCTTTAGGTTCTCTTCTAGCTGCCTGAGTAGAAGTTCTGATAGATCCAGTTGAGTTCCTTTCTTTACAATCTTATATGTTGTGTCCACTGCTCTGGATGTTATGTTATTCATCCTGCTAGCTTGAAATAACTTGTATCCTAGGACACATTCTCCAAATTTCAGCTCATCATTTGTGATAGTGGATACCTTAAGTCCTCTTCCATCACACTTAGCTCCTGTATTCTTTTCATTTTCAGCCTTGGGCAGGTGCTTCAATTCCTTTACCTTTTTAGTTATAGGATAACCAGTGATTGCATGTATAACATCTTAGGTTATTGGTTTGGGCTCATCCATCCATAGCTTATGATTGTGAATTCTGCTCAATACTAACTGAATCCGCTCAGTTTTAAACACTTTTGGGAACAATAGGGTATTTGTGAGCCCTTTCACTTAGATTTTCTTGTGCTCGTCCTTAATGGTTCCATCATCATTACATAGTTTCTTGAAAGCTTGTTCAACCTCCAGGTCGCCAATTTATGCAATCTTGTAGTGAATGTATGCTTGCACATCTTTGACGAGCAAAACCCTAGCTGGTATTCGCGAGAATGCTCCAGCATTGTCGGGTTGTGATGAAACCTCTAGGTATATCTTGTAATGTGGTTCCACATAGGTTGAATTCTTTACAAGATTGACCTTTTCATTCTTGATGCTCTTCAACTTAGCGATTCTTGAAGTCGTGGCCATTGTTTCAGACATTTAGGGATTTCTATAAAAGAGGAATAGAGTTATCGGCTATGATTTGTACTTACTTCAACCTCTATAGTTGCAACTGATCTTCTTGGAGTGCTTTGTAATGGGTTGGAGTCGCTCTGCAATGCTATCGCGTTTGGCTCTATTTTCACTCTGGTCACTTCACTCAAAGTCATAGGTGAGAAATGAAACTCCTTCATCGTCTATTTATAGACTTTTCCCTATGTTGGATCATTAATGCTCAACTACTCCTTGGTGTGTGAAGATGGATTCGTCGGTTGATACACTAACTACCCTTTTCAGTGACCATGCGATGCTTTGGGGCAGTCATCTAACTTTTTACTTTTACCAATGGGTTTTGGTTTATTGCAAAGACAACTTGTCAACTCAATTGATTACCGACGGATCTCGGTTTACACTAGAAAATTTTTCTTTTACATGTTGACCAATTATTCTCGGTAAGTGTAGACAATTCAGCTTAGAATGTATATCGATGCATTTTGGTATGTATTAACCGAAGAAATATTTTTCATGGAATTTAACAAGTAATACCATAGTGCATCTACAATCATGTTAATTTGGCATTTTTAACTATGTATGATTGGAACTGATGCAAAATTTAACTTGGTATAATGCAGTTCCATACTTACTTGTTCTGCTTAGGTGGGGGTGGTGATGTCACCATATCCATTGGATAGGGTGTCACCAATTTCATTGCTCAGTCCAACTTCATCATTGTTTGTAGCTTTCCTCCACACTGTGGTTCTCATCTTCCTTATGTCTTCAATGGTGTTTCCATTGGAAAAGGTGTTGGTCTCTGTCATTCGGTCTCTGCAGTCTTTCTTGAGATGACCGACTTTATGATAGTGTAAACATGCCATTCCGGGGTTAGTCCATCCTCTAGGCTTTCTTGACCATTGTCTCATATAGTTTGCAGCAATGTGACCAAATCTTCCACATATTGTACAATTTTCCCAAGTGTTGTAATCCCATACATACTGGTTAGTGCCTCTTTTCGGTTGATGGGTAGATTCTTGACCTTTAAGCTTCCATGCTTGCTTTTTCTTTTTCCAGCATTCAAGAGTAGTGTGCCCATGCATTTTTCAAGTAGGACAATATTTGTCCATATAGGTTTCCTTCTTTGGTTGTTTCATCTCAGACTTACATTCATATGCTTTATGTCCTTTCTTGTTACATTTATAATAGAATCCTATGAATGAAGATGTAAATTTAGGAATACCTTTCATTTTTCTCCTTCATACATTGATGTGTCACCTTTCTTTCCACAGTGATTGCATGCCAACTTTCTTGGTCTCAGATTTGCATAGAAATTCTTTTGCTCAGCTTGTTTGGGTGATCCTTCATTCTTGGTATAGCCTAGTCCAGTTCCGTTGTCTGCTCTCCATTGTCCATCAAGAAAATCATCCATTATTTTATTTCTTTCTTCAGCTCTTTTGATTATCTCATTATGTTGCTGCTGAATTCTGAGTTCTTGTTTCAGCTTTTCATTTTCTTCCCTTATCTCACCGATAGCTTATATTGTTTCAATGAGTTCAACATTCATTATGTTTGCCTCTTGACTCATAAGAATAATCTAATTAGTAATCTCATGATGATGTTTTGTAAGTCTCTGTATTTCAGACTCTTTTTCTTGTAGCTTTTTAGTAATTTTTCTTCTATCATCAATAGCTAGTGTTCTTTCTTGTTCAGCTTGTCTAGCATTGTTCATGACATCAATCATTCTTACCATCTATATCTCTTGACCGATTTGCATAGATTTCACTTGTCCACCTAGATGTTGATTGATTTCATTTAAGCTTGTGATGCTTTCTTCTGATGTATCTGATGCTTTTCTTTTAGTAGATCCTGAAGACTCAAATAGATCTGGTATCTCTTCTTCTTGGTAATTTGTCTCATCAAAGAAAGATTCCATAATCTTTCTTTCATCTAACAGTTGTATCATCTTGATTCTAGCTTCTTTATACTACTCATAGAAGATCTGAATTTGTAGCTTCTGATTCTCAATACTTTTGTCAAGTTTGTACTTCTCCATTGTATGATCTTTTCTCTTAAGTCTTTAAGATTTTCCAAATAATATTTCTAGCTCTTATACCAATTGTTGGAAATAATGGGAAGTATATACTGAGAGGGGAGGGGTGAATCAGTACCTCTAAAACTTTTTATCTCTTTTATCCTTTAACCTTTATGTAATCAATTGTTCATCCAATCATTCGTTCTATACTATCTTTGTGACATATCAATTCTTTAACCTAATAAAACATGTAAACATTCATGAAAGTAATTGACTCATAAAACATGATATGATATCGCATAAAACCTCTGTAAGAAGGTAAAAACTGCGGTGGGGATGGCACCCACAAATTCTTCACTATTTTCAGATTGGAAGGGGTCGGTTAAGGCTTACAATTTGATCACTTCTTATGATCTACCCTATTAGGAGTATCTGTGGAGACCTATTAAAGTCTAATCTATTAAGAGCTTTAGCAACATTATTTAGTGTGCACTCGGTTAAGATATTTACAATAGGACTGTTAAATCCACCTTCCTTGAAAGGATTTTTACTTTTGCTTCACTTGTTAGAATGTAATCAAATTAATATTTGACCTGGTTGTATGCAATCTACTATTTATGATTACATATCCATTCAAGATTACATGTATATGTGTATCACCTATTGTGATTGAATAATACCTTTGTTGCTTGGTAGCCTCTATTTTGGTTCTTGATAACCAAATTCACCTTTTGTTGTTCTGCTTCTTGAAACTCTCAGTCTGATCCAAAGATGTGCTCGTTAGCTACTTTCATCCTCTCCTCATACATTTAAAATGATTACAACATCTATTTATAAGATAGATTTGACCTAATTATGTTTCACGTAAAACAAACTTAACTCTATGATCACAGGTTTACAACTTTACCTTGATCTCCTAGTCTACATATTTTCAATCAGTTAGACTGATTAAAACACTTGCAATAATGTTTCTTGTCCCTTAAGTAATGGTTTTAAAACAAAACAAAACTCTATAAATAGAATATGAACATTTTATTTGATGATGTGGAAGTCAAATCCACTTTTTGGGGGTTGTAATTGACTTTCGGTGTCTGATGCTCGGTTTTCTCTGAAATAAATTTGACTACCTTTTGGGTTGCATTGTTTTGTTCTTTTGGTTTGCATTGTGCCTGTTCTCTCGGTTCGCACTGTATCTTCTTGTCAGGTTCCTCTATCAATTTCCTCCTGTCGGGTTCCACTTTATCTGTTGGGTATCTCTTATAATTAACACATTTGGTGATGTCTGATACCTATGCTTTCGGTGTTACTGAAAGTCTGTGTTTCTATGTAGGTTTACCGAAGGTTCAAAAAATTGTTTTCCTTTTGTATACTAATGGAAAAATAATGTCTTCAAGCTGATCTAACCAAACTCACTCTGCCTTACTACTGTTCTTCCTACCAATGTAACTTCAATCTTCAATAACTTGCTCAATTCTTCAATCTAACTGATGTGGTCATATATGTAGCTAGAGATGACTTTGTAGATGTTAAATTCATGACCACACACCTTAAAACTATCTCCAACTCTAGATCTAGTCACTTGTACCTTTCATATTATCTTCTTCTTGGTTGAGTGAACACTTAGTCGATTCTCCAATTTTATCCTTCAACACCATCGGTAAAATGGATCTCATGCCTCCATTAGATCATGTTTCCAACAATGACAATACCACAATACAATCATATGATCAAATGCCAACAATCTCCCCCTTTGGCATTGATGGAAACACTTAGAAAAATTTGCTAAGTGTATAGCTAAAGCATAAATGAAAAATACATTACATACAATGCAAAGCAGTAAACTAATCCTTGATAGCTCAATAGCTCCCCCTAGGAATTGCAAACATGTGCACTACTCCCCTAAATCATTACATTGCATTTTTCATGGACGTAGCCAAAATTTTATCCTTATTTACATACTACTACCCCTTTGACAACAATGACAAAGGTATTACAAAAAGTGTCAAAATTTTATTTATGTAAGAGTAGAAAAACCTAGTTACATTCTACTGAAAACATCATTTCAGTTACCCTTCAAAATCTGTAAATCACTATCCCCAAGTCTTCGGCAAGTTATCCACAATGGCAATCTGTCCACTTAGAAAAAATGCTAATTCTTCTAAACCATCAACTGCACACACATGAGGATTTTAAATCCTTCTCAGCCTCCTTCACGCTATGTTGAAAAATTTCTAACTTTGGAATCAACAAACTCTACAACTCCATTAAGTTAGCTATCCTCTTGTCTTCCTCGTTCCTATATGATTTCAACTTGTGATTTATATTGCTAACCTTAGCACCAAAGGTAGTAGAATGCTCATGTATAGGATTAAAATCTACAACAAGCAATCTAAGTCCTTATGAGCTTCACATTTATCCCTCTCTAAATCTTTCAAGAACTAGGAAAATTCAAAGATAGATTTGCGAATCTTACCACCTTCATTCAATGCATCCTTTACCCGATTAACAACCAAAGTAAATGTTTTATTGTTTGAAATGATTGACTATGATAAATTCTCCGATCTCTTCTTCTCATAGTCCTTTTGTGCTTTCAACACTTCAACATCCTCTAAACTCTTCATTTCCTCACTGGTAGCAGTGACCAAATAGGCTAGTTTCTCTATCGGAGTAGTAGCTTTATCATACTTCACATTTCTTAGTAAATCTAAAAGTATATATCTGATGAACTACAACTGATTATACATTTGAAGTCATTTTTTGACATTCAACCGAGTTGCAGAAGTGATGATAAACATTATCAATTAATGTATTGTCATTGATGTCAACTTATTTGAGTATTATTATGGTGGAAAAAATTTGTTATGATTTGAAGATTTGGAACAAACAATGTTTATGTGGTCGGTGAATGAAGAGTTCAGTATACACCGAGAGACAGTAATAACCGAGCTAGGGATTGCCGACACAACACGTTTAATACTAAGATCAAGAAATTAATTCAAATTGAGGCCCACTTGAATGTTGAGTTGGAAATTGATGATTTCAAGGCAAAAGATAAAAAAAATTATTTGATCAAACGGTTATGAAAATTCAAAGAAGATCGAACGACAAAAATTGAAACATGTTTTTATCACAACTATCTAGGAAGGATCAAGCGGAAAAATAAATGATAGAGATTAAGCGGAAAGATCTGAAGGATGACAATTAAATGAGATATTATGTCTATATAAGAGACAAGAGATTCATTATGAATACGCTACACCTAATGTGCATACATGTGAATTTTATGCATGACTGATCAAACTGGTTAAAGATAGAATTAAGCATTTTCTGCAGACATAATCGAGCGACAGAGGAAAGAGGATTACCAAGCAGAACAAGTATGAAGTATGAGATGAACTGAAGAAGTACAAATTGATCATAGGTATTATGTACTTAGAATAGATCTAAATATACGCAAATCAGAGTTGTATTTAAATCAGATCATTACTGTATCAGTTTAACCATTGTTACAGATAAAACTCTTAACTAAGTAGGACAATGAAGTATTTATTATAACATTCAGAGAATGTTGAGCGTTTTCTTGTTGACCCCATAGTGAATGAATGGTCAAGAGAGAACTGTTATTTTTAAATCCTCTAACAAGGTCACATTTAACAGTGTGCATTGTAACATTTAACAGGGTTGGATCTTCACCGAGCTCACTTCAAAAGAGTGAAAATATTTTGGGTTACCCGTCCCAGGTGGTTTTTCCCTTAACAAGGTTTCCACATTAAAAATATGTGTCAATGTGCATGAATGTTGTGGATTGTTATTTTGCCTTACACTTTAATTTATTGACCTAGATCGGTAATCACAGTATTAATTTACTAGCACTCGGTAAACACTATTGATGAAAGTTTAAGTTTACAGAATACATTTTCACCGAGTTGATTTATATGATTGAATTTGTTTTGGTATACATCTGGAGAAATTTGGGACTGTAGGATAATTTGTGAGGAAACTGATTCTAACTGATTCACCCCCCCCCTCCCCCCCTCTCAGTTATTCTAACAATTGGTATCAGAGCATACAATGCTTATCAGAGAGAAGACAGTGCTTAGAAGAAATTTTTCAAGGACTTAAGCTAAAGATCACAAGATGTATAAGAGAGAGACACCTAAGTTGACCAAGGCTAACTTCTCGACATGGAAAATCATAATGAGACTATATTTATCAAGGATTGCAGACAACATTGCATATTTTTTGGACCTTGAATTCATTCTACCTACTGGACCTTTGACAATAAATTAGATGAAAGAGAAACACGAACATAACCTTATCATCATGGAGATTTCTTCTTCACTCACAGATGGTGAATTTGCGGACATCAAGACATGTACAACTGCCAATCAAATGTGGGATCAGCTTATAGTAGTTTATGGAGGAGATGTAAATGTACTGAGAGCCAAAGCTGAAAGTCTTCGTGGAAAGTTTGATGACATGCGAATGAAGGAAGGAGAAAACATCACACAGTACAGTAACCAACTTAAAGAAGTTGTGAATTCTATTCGAGGATCTGGTGGAACCATTGATGAAGACACAATTGTGAGTAAGATTTTTAGAACTCTATTGCCTATTTATTCTATAAGAGTCTATCCAATACATGAAATGAGATTTGCACCTGGAAATAACATTATTGTTGATAGTCTTGTTGGAATATTTATTTCTTTTGAGCTGAATAACTTTGACAACAATATTGTACCATCTATGGAGTCAGCATTTATGTCTACTTTGAAAATTGGCAAATCTAGTAGCAAACACATAATAAAAAATAACAGTGATAGTGATAGTGATGAAAAGGAACTTGATGAACTTGAAGCTTTAATGGTTAGAATATTGCACAGAGGTAAAGCAAGATATAAAGGTAAACTACCTTTGATATTCTTTAATTGTAAAGAGATTGGTCATTTTGCTGCAAGATACCCTAACAAAAGGAATGATGATAGAAATGATAGATCTAATGACAGAAAGGATGAACAAGACTACAGAGGAAACCAACAGTATGACAGAAAGGATAACCGAGATTATAAAGATAAAGGTAAGAAAGCTTGTTACATTTTTGAAGATAAATTCAATGACATTAGTTTTGACAGTGATGAAGATATTGAGACAGTGTTTGTAGCATTAAAAGATGATTCAGATGAAGATGAAAGGTATGTAGAAACATCACTTATCTCTAAAGTTAGTAAACATGATATTTTGGTATTGATAGTGGCTGCACACATCACATGACTAGTGATAAAGGAATTTGAATTTCTTGAACATTATGATGGAGGATCAATAAGAATGGGAAATGATACACCCTATCAAGTGAAAGAAAAAGGTACTATTATTTTGAACAATCAAATCAAATGTGAAAATGCTTATTGGGTAAAAGGACTTAACTAAAATCCATTGAGTGTTTCACAGTTGAATAATACAGGTCAGTGAGTTGCATTTGAGAATAGAAAAGAAAGAATCTATGATGGAAAAGGAAAATTGATCGGCACTGGTGAAAAATCTAAAGGTAACCTATTCTATCTTGACACAAAACTACTTGTTTATTGGCAAAGAATGAAGATATATGGTTATGGAATTGTTGCCCGAATTTTCCCATTCTGTGCAATTGACCTGGTTTGCCCTGTCTTGCTTCCTCTGTCTTATTTTCCAGGCTTCATGTCTTCTCCTGGCCCTTAAACCCTGAGTCTTTCATGTCTAAACGATGTAATAAACCCTAAACCCTTGGCTCATTATGTTTCACAATTACCTTTTTAAATCACTAAGAGCATGTGCTTATTTTCCAAGTCGCTTGATCGCTTAAGCCTCAGAGAATATTCCTGTTCTTTCCCCGACTCTGCGCTTAAGCTTTGTCGCGTAGTCTGATGACCCATTGGAATATTCCCCTTACGTCTTCCGACTTGGCTACCTCTCTTTAGTCTCATGATCGCCAGATCCATGTCATAAGCCCTGTGACAAGTGGGACCCTCTCAGTCAGTCGGGTGATCGCGTGACCCTCAGCAAATATTCCCTTTTATCTCCCGACTTTGCTTTTTGCTTTGTCGCGTAGTCTCTTAACATGTTGGAATATTCCCTCTGCGTCCTCCGACTTAGCGTTTGTTCTTTGGTCGCGAGGTCGCCAGATCTATGTTACAAGTCACATAAAGAATGGGGCCCGCCCTCAGTCGCTTGATCGCGTGAAGAATTCAACGGTCAATGAAGTGCCTCCCGACTTTGCGGTTGCTCTTGGTCGCTCAGTCACCGAACAGTTTAGAACAAAGAAAAGGTGCTCGCAAATGCACGACGAGCAGAAAGCAAGGCCTCGTCGCTCACTCGCCGAGCAATGAACATGAAAGGAAATGAGGCTGCGGGTGTGCGACGAGCCGAAGAGGAAAGTTATCGCGCACTCGCCGATCAAAAAGGACGAAAGAAAAGAAGCCCGCGACTGTGCGATGAAGTAAAAAATAGAGGTCGTCACTCGGTCGCTGATCAGATTTGAAATGTAGAAAATAGCTCGCGAGTGCGCGACGAGCAAAAAAGGAGGCTCATCGCTCAGTCGCTGCAGTTGTCACAAAAAAGGAAATAGTCTGCGGGTCTGCGACGAGCTGGGGGAGGAATGTTGTCGCGCGGTCGCCGAGCCATAGATATCAAAGGAAGATGGCTCGCGACTGAGCGACTAAATGATTGTTCAATGTTGTCGCGCACTCACCAATGTTTCAAGATAAATGGAGGGCAGCTCGCGGGTGAGCGACCGTAGGAAAAAGGAGCTCGTCGCGCACTCGCGGTAAATAATAAAGTAATGTTTTCAACCTGCGAGTGTGCGACTGAAGAAAATAAAGAAGATGTCGCCCAGTCGTGGATCAAATTTGAAGTATAAAAAATGACTCGCGATCTTGCAACGAGCTGAAGGAGATGGTAATCGCGCAGTCGCCAAGCACTGAGGATGAATAAAGATCAAGCTGCAGTGTGCGACTGAAGTAAAATAGATGCTCGTCGCTCAGTCGCCGTTCCATAAAGGTGAAGGGTTTTCAGCTCGCGACTGAGCGATTGACAAAAGAAAAGGCCTCGTCGTTCACTCGCCGAGCAAGTAACATAAGGAAAGAATAACTTGCGAGTGTGCGACTGAGGAAGAAAGTGGCTCGTCGCCCAGTCGCCGAGCAGTTCAGATAAAGTAAAAAGAGCTCGCGACCGAGCGACCAAAGGAGCAGATGAGCTCATCGCGCACTCGCTGAGAAAAAAAGGATAAAAGATAAGGCTTGCGGGTTTGCAACCAAAGGAAAAGGAGCTCGTCGCGTACTCACCCAGAATTCAGAGGGAAGAAAACATGGCTTGCGACTATGCGATTATGATGCAGATGAGGTCGTCAAAACTCAAGGATGTTTTTCTCAGTTGTAGAGGGATTTCTAGAATTGATTGGAGGGTTTCCAATTGCAAAAAATCATGCACAGAGCAGTCAGCCGAGATTTGGATACATTTGTGAAAAAGAGAAGTTTCAACGTGTTGCAGAGCAGAACTGAGTTATGGCTGAATTTCTAGAAGTGTCAAGAGGAAGGAGAAGAAGTCCTGGGCGATGATAAGATAAACACTTGGCTATGCACTGTTCACAGACAAGAGAGATAGTTATTACAGAGAAATATAGGTGAACAGGTGTACATGACTATTCAGAGTAAACATAAATGTTACTAGCCACCGTCTACCAAATCTGATTCCAATTGCCAGATCGAGAAGGTCAGGAAAATA
>MU223895.1:324897-337259 GCA_018584345.1 Thuja plicata
TTCTGCATTCTTCTATCTCTTTTTGGAGAGGGGTTTTTCCCACTGGGTTTTCTTCTTTGTCTCCGGTTTGCAGAGATTTCCTTGTACTGGGTACCTGATCAGGCCTTGTTGCCGGGACCCATTTCTTGCTTTCTTAGTCTTGCTAGGTCTGCTCTCTCCCTGCGTTCAGCTTAAGGGGGGGTGTTAGAGTATTATTTCATTTTTACTCTAGTTGCTTAAGCGTCTCTTAGGTGCATCATTAATTAGTTATTAATTAATAATGCGCAACCTAGTATTTACCTTTTAGGGTTTCGTTCACCTTTTTAAGGTTGAACTTTGTAATTGTCATTCATTAATTCAGATTATAATTTCGCTCTCACTTTCTGAGCAACTTCTGAGTTCTTCAGCTTTTTCGTCTTTGTGCTTCTCCTTTGTATCAGGTTCTTGCATGCAGGTGTATTCGGGGTCACTGGATTTGCATGTTTGCAAAATCCTACATAATTGACCCTTAATCGGTATATCATCTTCATCAATGCTTATCTTGGACTGTGAGGAAGGTGTCACCTTTTCTTGATCTTTTTCCTTCTCTATAGTTTCCTCCTCTTGTTTCTATATAACATCATTTGTAACCTCCTTTTCTTTTACTTGTTCTTGTTGTTGATCATTTGTAGAAACTTTATCTTGTGTATCATCAGTCACAGGCTAACCAGTACCCATGTTTAATGACTCTTCTTTCTTTTGTTCCTTATGTATCTTCCTGGCATGTATATCTCCTTATGTTTAATGACTCTTCTTTCTTTTGTTCCTTATGTATCTCCCTGGCATGGACATCATCAATAGTAAATCCCTCATCAATTTGAGTCACTATTGGATCACTCTCTCTTTAATTCACTAGTTCATCTTGAATGTCCATATGAATTTATTCACTATTATCCTTCACTAGACCTAAATGTCTTATTAGAATCTCCTCTATTTCATCCTACACTGATTGGGTCTCCCCAACTAATAACTTTGTAACTCTTGATCTGGTCTTAAATAAAGATCTTACCTTTTTAAACATAACCTCTATTTCTGTCTCATATGAGTCAGGTAATAGTCTCAGTACAACATAATTTACTAACTCCTTATCCTTTATAAGTGTTGCCTTCCATATTGCATCAATTTTATCATACAAGGCACTAGGAATTTGTCTTTGCAATTGGATTAAAACTTGACTTAACCTATTCATGCTTGCAATTACAATATCCTCAAATTTTATCTGATCTTCCTCATCAAGTAAGTGATAATACTTATTAACTCCAACAAGTATCCCCATATTTACTAACATTTTGAATGATTGCATTGATAGAATCTACCTTACTATATTTAGACTTAATAGTTTTGGTAGTTGGAGATCCTACCACCTTGGATTTCTTTCCTTTTGCCTTGAGTTCCTTTTTCTCTTTCTCAAATTTTGTCCCTTCACTCTCTTCTTGAGCAACTTTCTTATCTCTCTTTTCCTTTTGTTTCTTCCTTTTACCTGTCACCTTTTCTGTGCTTTGTGTCTTGATAGGAGGAGAAGGTTTATCCTTGACTCTTGTGGCACTTCTAGTTTTATGACCAGTTGGGGTACTACCAGTTGCACCAACAAATTCAACATAGTCACCATCTTTTGTTGCACCAGATGTACTAGCTTGCTCTGCAGCATGTTTAGCTCTAGCTTCCTCAATATTTTCTTGTGTGAAACCTTTTTGAATCATGAATTTCTCAACCTCCTTTCTCACCTTTCTTTCAATAAAAGGTTCCATCAAATATTTGTGCACTTGAAGATACTTCACTTGATATGTCCCAAACCTTGGAGTCTTGGGATCTATTGGTTGAGCCAACAAATTCTCTACATACACAGCCAGAATTTCTCCGTCCACTTCATAACCCATATGCATCACCCATGACGTCCTTGGCTCAACTGATTCCATCATACAAGTGTCTATATCTACCATGAAGAAAATAGTATCCTTATACCTTTCGACAATTTTAGATAGTATCCTCTCCTTTTCATGCATCTTCTTCTGAAATTTTTTATATTAACCCCATACCTTGCTAGTGAAATAATTTCCTAAGATTATGATGCTAATATTGATTTGAATGAAAGCTGGAGTATCCATTGACCATGTAATCTTACTGATACCAAGTAACATGTTTTGGAAATAGAAAAACAAACACGTGATAACTTGACCATACTTGAACTTTTGTCTCTTGTCTTTTTTTATCTTTTCTAGATTCATCAGTAGCTGGTCTCTCATAGCTTCAGCCAAATCAAAATCTTCATTTTCCTTGATCATCATATGGGTTGTATGAATAGCACCATCAATTATACTATTCATCTAACTAGAGTGATACACCTTGTATCCAATAACCATAGATGTATACTTTACCTCTTCATTTGTAATGTCATTCACGGTTATCGCATGGCCATCCCACTTAGATTTTATCAATCTGATCACTTCTTCTTTAGGAACGGTGTAAAGAATGTGTACACCATCAGTTGTGATTAGACCAGTTACAACATGGATTTCTTCCTTTGTCATTTTATATGGTCGATCTAGCCACATGAACTGGTCATGAATTCTACTTAAACCATACCTGACCTAGTCGTCTTGAAATTCATAGGGGAAATTGACTGCGTGATGAAAACCTTAATTGGCGATGCATTTATGTTCATCCTTCAACACTAAGTTATCATCACATAACTTCTTATATTTTTCATCTATTTCCCTTGATCCTAGGTCTTCCAACTTTCAATGAAGAAATGCTCTAACATCCTTTATATACATAGCAACATAGTTAGGGAACCCGCTGGGTCATTTTCCATCAACTTGAATGGATGTTTCTTATACTCCTATCGTGGCCTTTCAGTAATATTTATTGACTTAGGAGTATCCATCTCAAACTTTGAACCACAAAAATAGATATCAAATAAATACCTCAAATAGTTTGTAACTAAGGTTCTTGCTAAAGAACACGACATCAGTCGATTGATTTTCTCTTCCAAATCAACGTAAACAATCTCTCCTTATCGCTTGGATCTTTGAAAATGACTCAACCAATGCTACTTCTACTCTGCAACAACTTTCAAAAGGTCTAAGGTGAAAATGAAATCCAAAATAGCATTTTTATCTAACTTTGCACATGTATATTAAATGCACTTACCGATACAACTTACTTTTTCACTTATTGACCCAAAAAATCATTACCAATGATCAAAACACTATGTGATTTATCAAACCTTTGTGGTACACTCAAAAAGACCTTATTACATATTAAAATAATGATAGATCTTACCATACACCTATTGGGGGTCCAAAGATGGATTCAATAATACTCGCTACCCCTAAGCCATGTGAAGGCTTAGTTTGATGATGAATTCTCCACACCTTATGGAGATGTGGATTCCTTCGATGTCTTATTTTCTTCCTTCTTCTTCTAAATCTTGTTAATCTCTTTCCTAAACTCTTCTACATTCACAAACTGCTTTTCTTTCTGATTGCTTGATTGGTTTACCAATTGGTTCCTTGACCTTTAGTTCCTTGCTAGATGTCCAATCTTGTGACAATGAAAACGTGCCATACCAGTCGGTCTCCATGGTCCATCATTACCTCTTTTAGACCTCATTGTACAATTCATGGCCATGTGTCCATGGTTACCACATATTGAACATGTGACATTTAATTGCCTCTCCCTTTGGTAAGGTCTTTCCTAGTTCACTGGTGACCTTTGATTGTTCACTCTTGACCTGCACTCATCAACTTTTTGACCATATTTATTGTAGTTGTAACACTAAATATCAAAGCTACTAGATCTACTACTGGATCTAGATCTACAATCATGAGCAGTATGTCCATATTTATTGTAGTTATAGAAATATCCATCAAAAGCATTATCTTTATTTGTAGACATGCTTCTACATACATTTGTAGTATAACCTAACTAATGACAATTGAAACATATAGGTTTCTAGACTTTCTTACCATAATTTCTTGGTGTTACCTTTAGTGGAGACTTTCCTTCTTTCTTGATCTCCTTTTTTCCAGAAGATTCACCAACTTGAAAATTAGAATGACCAACATATCCAAGACATGTGGTCTCTTTGCTTCTTCTTTGATTCCTTAGTTTTTCATCAAGTTTTGTAATACTCTCATTGAATTTCTTTACTAGACCATTAGTAGTCTTCAACTCTTCTTTTCATTTCGCATTCTCATTTCTTATATTCTCATTCTCCCTTTGGTATTTTCCATTTTCTTAATTTGTATCATGCAGATGTTCATGCAATGTGCTAACTTATTGTCTTGACTTGAAAATTTCATCCTCTACAACTTTTATTGCTTTATCCTTGGCCTTTAGGGCATCTTCTACAACTTTCCTTGCATCCTCTATGGATCTCCTTGCTTCCAACTCTTCACACATTCTGATTGATTGGGCTTCAATTTCTCTCCTAAGGTTTTTCTTGTCTTTGTGCAATTGGTAATTCTCCACATCCATGGCTTCTAGGGTTGTATCAAATTCCTCAGATCCACTTTTTTCTAACAATTTCTCAATGTACTCTTGACTCTCACTTAATTTTTCAACAAGATCTTATCTTTTATCTCTAGACTACTTGATTTGTTTCTTAAATTCCTCAATGACCATTTCAACTTATTTGAGTTGCAGAGTGTGCTTTATTAAACTCTCCATATTTGCCTTAAGGATCCTCTCTGAGCTGTTAGGATTCTTCAAGGGAACAAAGCTCTAATACCAATTGTTAGTCTTTAAAGGCACTAAGAGGGGGTTGAATTAATGCACCCACAAATCTGAAACTCTTTTCTAATAGCTTCCACAATAACTAAGATGCAAAAGAAAATACTGCATAGAAGCTTAGCAGATAAAGCATTTACACAAAGTAAACTCAAGACACAAGATTTTTCCTATGGAAACCCTTATTAGAGGGAGAAAACCATGTGTGGGATGATACCCACAAAATTCACTAGTTCACCACTGAAATCTACCCTGTTAGGAGAAATTACAAACAACCTGCTAAGGGTATACCTAGTTAAGAGTATCTTTAGTCCGGTTAGGAGCTAATACAAGACATGTTAAGAACTACCCTATTAAGGGATTACAAACTCCTTCAAAGAGTCACCTTGTTGGAGGATTTATACTCTAGATACTATTAGATATCATTCTCACCTTATTAAGAGTGACCTAGTTAAAGGATTTGACCTGCAAACCTATTAGGGCTTGCCTTGAGATAGACCCAAGAATGAATAATTTGATTATGACACTTCATGTCTGACAGATCTGCTCCAATTTTGATCATAGAGCCACCTTAATTTTCAATAATCCTTTCTTCATATTTACACAATCACAATCACCTATCACATCACCATAACTTAACCTAAACTTGATTTTATCCTTCTTTTATAACAACTTTTCCAATTCAGCCTTTTCCAAAAATACATTTTACCCATCAACATAAAAATCAAATCTAATCGGGCTAAAATGCATTGGTCAACTCAATAGAGTCCAAAAAACATTAACAAGTCATAAATAAAACATTTACTAACACTAAATTGATCGATTAACTGATATAACCAAACTCACTCTGCCTTACTCATGTTCTTCCTGCTTGTGTAACTTCAATCTTCAATAACTTGATCAATTCTTTAATCTAATTGATGCAGTCATCGATATAGCTAGAGATGCCTCTGTAGATGTTAAATGCATGACCACACACCTTAAATTGATCTCCAACTCCAGATCTGGTCGCATGTACCTTGCATATTGTCTTCTTCCTGGTTGACTAAACACTTAGTCAGTTCTCCAATTTGATCCTTCAACACCATCAGTAAAACAGATCTGATGCCTCCAATAGATCATGTTGCCAACAATGACAACACCAAAATACAAACACATGATAAAAACTCAGATCATCTTCACTAAATACCAACATATGTTATATGCCCAAATTGCTTCATTTACTCTGTTTGCCCAATTTTTTTTCCTTAATGACATAGTCTTTGTAAGAATGTTTTCTAACTCTCTGTTAGTAACTTCCACCTGGCCATTAGATTATGGATGGTAAGGTGAGGATTTCTTGTGTGTCATTTGATAACTTTTCTTGAATTCCTGTATCATCGTAGATATGAAATAAGGACCTTGATCAGAAACAACTTCTTTGGGTGCTCCAAATCTCTAAAGAATATATTCGTACAAAAAGTTGGCTACTTTGTCTTCTCGTGTTATTGGCAAAGCTTTGGCCTCTGTCTACTTTGTAACATAGTTTGTACAGACCACAATATAATGCTTCCCTTGTGATGGTGGATCTATGGGTCCTATGATATCAATTCCCTATTTTTCAAACATCTTAAGAGCTACTTGAGGCTGCAATGGCATCTCCAGTATTGGTGTAGGTCTTCCCATGTGTTGACATTCATCACAATGTTTCACATAGAAAGAAACATTGTTAGGCATTGTTGGCCATAAATATCCAGCTCCAAGGATCTTATGTACATTTTGGATTGTTTAATAATGGCCTCCTTCAGGTGCACTATGACATGAATATATAATTTCATAAACATCTATTTCCTGCACACGCCTGCGAAGAACATGATCATGAGAGTTTCTAAACAAAAGCCTATCAATCCATTGAAATCTTGAAATTTCTCTAATTAATCTCTTCTTTTATTTTGGATTAATATAACTTACACACTTCCCTATTACAAAGTAATTTTCAAGGTCGACAAACCATGGTGATTGGATTGATATAGCATAAAAATTATCATATGGAAATGTGTCATCTATTGATTTATTATTACCTAGCATCACCATACTTGATAGAAAATCAGCAACAACATTATCTTTTTGTGGCTTATCTATAATGGTTATGTCAAATTCTTGCAATAAAAGCAACCATCTAATTATGCATCCTCCTAAAAAAACTTTGTTCGTTAAGTATCTAATATTAGTGTGATATGTGTGAACAAAAAATTGTAGCCAATAATATAATGTCTAAATTTATTGATTGCATAAACCAAAACTAAGAATTCTTTTTTGGTTGTTGTATAGATCCTCTCCGTAGGGATCAAGTTTGTGTTGATGTCGTAAATGACATGCATTTTTTAACCAACTGATGGTAATGGTGATGAAGACCAAGTTCAGAAGAATACAAGCAAGTAAGATGGTTAGATCAGTTGTTAGTTTGTCGTTGATGTCAAGCAATTGATTTCTGGTTTATATTAATTTGCCATATCAATCAGAGAGGAACTTAATTGGGCTGATAATAAAGATCAGACAATGATGAGGAACCATTGGTATAATTTTTTTTACTTAATATGTAATGTTGTTAAGTCGGTAAAGCAGAAAGGTCAAGTTGGTAAAGGGAACAGCCTAGTTACCAAGCAGTAAAGTGTTAGTCAGTCGAGCAAAGAAAAGACAATCACCGAGTGAAGTTGACAACTGAGAAAGGTTGGTAACCGAGCCAAGTCAGACACCGAGTGAAGATATTCACCAAAGTCACCAAGCACGGAATAGATTTTGAGAAGAGATTGGATTCAAGGAGCATAACAAAGTTAATGTGAAGGTACAGAGATTAAGAAGATGCTAAGGATGAAGGTGAAGTTTATTACAAGATCTATGGTCATTAAAAGTCAAGTTCAAAATCAAAGATGTAGATTAAGTGGAAAAATAAATTTGTGAGTTCCAAGAAAAGTGCAAGTCACGAGGCAATATTAACCACCTAACCAAGTTGCAAATACATTGTATCAGTTCATTTGAGATGATCTGATGGCTGAGCGAAATTGAAGGAAAACCTAATCAATAGGATTAAGAGGAAAACAAAGGCCTATATATTGATGAGTCTGTATGTTTATACAGAGTTGCTAGCGAATTGATAGTTGAAGAGCTACTGAGAAGAGTAGTGAAAGGGATAAAGAACTAGTCCAAAGGAGATACTGATGAGTTGTGAGTGCCAGTAAGTTTTAGAGAGAAAATAATGGATCTAATCAAGAAAAATATAGTTGTAGAATCACAGGTCAAATTGGTATATTGTTGCTTACTAATATTTGTAACAGAAAATATCTTAACCGAGTGGACCTAACAAGTCCTTTTGCAGATCCTTGTGAAAGGTAACATTCTAGGATGAATGTTTAAGCCCTCTAACCAGGCCACTCCTAATAGGGTGAAGATCTTAACAGGTCTAAGGTAAATCCCATAACAGGGTCACATCTAACAAATGTGCATTGTAATCTTTAACCGGATTGGCTCTTAACCAAGCATACTTCAGAAGAGTATTTCTTTTAGTGGGTGACATTTCCCATGGATATTTTTCCCAAATTGGGTTTCCTTGTTAAATCTGGTGTTATATGTGATGCTTGATAACTGTGAATGTTAATTTCTTATGTTATATGTTGTTTATCAAGTTTGTGAAGTGTTTACAAGTTTCGATTGTTGATGTTAATTGAATCACTGAGTTGAATCAAAGGTTAAGATTTAAAGTATTAAGTTTTAATATGTTCTTATTCACCTCCACCCCCCCCCCCTCCTCTTAGTACACCATAATTAGTAGGGTAAACCAAAAATTTGTATCAAAGCTAGTGCTCTGAGAAGATAAGTTTAAAGGTACTTGAGTTAAAGATCCAAAGATGTATAAGAGGGAAGCACCGAAGTTGAATAGGAATAAATTTTCTACATGGCAGAACATAATGAGGCTTCACATATATGGTATTGGATTTTATGCAATGGATCATCTTGACAATGAGTACTCTCCTCAACTATTTGGTCCTTTAACACTTAGAAGATAAGAGAAAGACAAGAACATACACAAGTAATGATAGAGATAAATTCTTCTCTCACCGAGCTAGAGTTCAATGATTTAGAAGGTTGTGATACTACTAAGAAGATATGGGATAGGCTTACACTGGTCTTTGGAAGAGATCAACATGTTCAGAAAGCTTAAGAGGAAAATTTGATTCAATGAGAATGAAAGAAGGAGAAAACATCACAACATACAACACGAGACTAAAGGAGATTTCTATTGCTATTAGAGGTGTTGGTGGAACCATTAATGAAGAATATGTTACAAGAAAGATGCTTAGAACACTGTTACCTATCTATGTCATCTAAGTGTTTGTTATTCAAGAGTTGAGATCCATTCCACAGATGGTTGTTACTTTGGATGCTACAATTGGTAAGCTAACTGCTTTTGAGCCGAATGATTTTGACAATAGTTTTCTTGCTACTTCTAAGATTGAATATGCATTCAAATCATCTTTGACTATTGGAAAGTCTAGAGATTCTAGATCTAGTGATGGATATGCAAGTAGTTCTAGTGAAAAGTTTCATAATTGTAAGAGTGAACTTGAAGATCTATATGTCGAAGATGAAAATAATAAAGGTGAATTTGAAGAATTATTGGCTAGGAGGCTATCAAGAGGTAAAGGAAACTACAGAGGTTAGCTACCTTTGAAATATTTTTCATGCAATAAGATTGGTCACATAGCCTCAAATTATCTTGACAATAATGATAAGAAAGATAATAAAGACAACAATAAGAATGAGAACAGATTTAGAAGATTTAGAGATTTTAAGAACAAAGGAAAGAAAGCATGCTACATTGTTGAAGGAGGATCATCTAATGATGACACCGATGATGATGAAGAATAAGTTTTTTATGTTGCTATTAAAAATGAGTATGATGAAGAAAGGTACATTGAAGAAAAAATCCTAATATCACAAGTAAGTAAAAATGATACATGGATTATAGACATTGGTTGCTCACACCACATGACTGGTGATACTGATAAGTTTATTACTTTGAAAGAGAATAATGGTGGTAATGTTAAATTTAGAAATGATGTCCCATATCATTGTGTGTGTGTATTATGTACCTGATAAGAGAGACACAACACATCAATAAGTCATTGCATTAGTTCCAAAAAGGTTAGACAAGCATGTAAAACCAACTAATATCAACCTATTGCCTTCTAACTAAGAAGAGTGTGATTAGTAACATAATAGCCCTCAAATTATGCTACAATGAGTGACATATACGACCTAGCATGAAGGATTTTAGTTTAAAAACAAGCTGAAAGATGAGGAAACATGCATTCTAGCTCTAAGAATGGAAATAAGAACAATGTGAAAGCATGAAATAAGAAGTAAAATATGTGTCTAAGATTAATCTAACAGAATAACATTGCATTTAGGATATGAGTTGAAGGCTTATTTTCTCTCAAAAATGGCTTCTATTTATAGAGAGAGAGAGAGAGAAGGCTCATTTATGTGTTAAGGGACTCATTAATGGTGGTGTAAGAGCCATTAATGTCTTGGGCTTTAATAAGGCATGGAAGAGACATAGGCTTAAGGCATCTTCATTAATAAGGCATTAATGAAAGCCTTAAAGAAGCAAGGGAAGGGTGTAAGAGGGTGGCTTGAGAAGGTGGACTTGAGAAAGTCATGCTTGAGAAAGTGGACTTTCTCAAGTGGGTTGAGTTGTTAATCATTCCTTAATGGAATGTGACAACATTAGGAGGTGGGTTGGGGCTAGAATTAGGATTAGGATTAGATTAGCAAGGGTGAATGGGTTGAGAAGGGTTAGAACCCAGGGTAGAAGTGGTTGAGATAGGTTAGGTTGGGGTTTAGGAGAATATTAATTAAATAAATTAAACTTATTTAATTCATTCAAAAATAGGAATTAATTATTTAAACAATTTAATTGCTTTTTAATAATTAGGGGACTATAGCCATTTTAATTAATTTAAATAGGCTAGGGGAATGGGTTATTTTGCAAGTGGGTAATTTATTTAGGGGTTTATTTAATTCCTTTATAATTAAATACTATAGCCATGTTTGAATTTAATTCATTTTAATTGGTTTGAATTGATTTGAATCATATGGCTATAATAGTTAATATAAATTAGTGATAAAAATAACCTGGGATATTAAATTGATTTGAAGAATTATGCCAAGCAGTAACAGGGTCATTTGGACATAATCGAGGGTATGATCACACTTAGGAAAAATAGGGTCCATAGTTGGAACAGACCAAATTTAGGTGGTTACATTTGCCCCTCTTTGAATTGATGTGCGAGCCCATAGTTGGAACAGACCAAATTTAGGTGGTTACATTTGCCCCTCTTTGAATTGATGTGTGAGCAGCGCATTGATTCAAAGAAAGTTTTTTTTTTTTAAACTTTGGAAAGATTGAGAATCCCGTTCTTGGTTGTCGAACGAAGTGTTGATGAGATCAGTCTCGCACTTGATAAACCAAACTGATAGAATTGATTTTGAATTTGGTTGTCGTCCAAAAACCAATAAAAGATTTTAAAGATACCAATTATGAACTTGGTTGTCGTCCAAAAATTGATAATACTGATTCTGAACTTGGTTGTCGTCCAAAAGGCCAGTACGAAGTTGCCAAGAGCTTAATAAAAATCTTTTAAAATGAGGAAACATAAGATATCTTAGGTACCTTCAATTTGGTTCCTGATTGAGCAGAAAGAGAACAGAAATGAATTTGTAGTTGTCCGGGAGGAGTTTCAGAACTCCTAAATGCCTCAAAAGACCCATATAAGCCTCCAAAATTACCATTTCACTATTCATTTTCACTTTCCTCCATAGAAATTCAGAGAGCTCTGCAGAGAAGACGGTAGTCCCTGTGAGGAAGCACCATTTTGAGATGAGCTGTCGACATCAGCGTCTAGCCGACTACCCACCGCCGGTAAGTGCTCGATAAACTACCCTGTGAATTTTTTAATTTTCAAATTCATGCATTTTTGTGGCTTTTAGAGCCCTTTTAATTTAGAATCACATCCAGCATTTCGGATCGCATTCTACGAATCCCGCGTCACATCCGATTTTTCTCAGATCGCATCCGATTTTTTCAGATTTATGCGTCGCATCCGGTATTTCCCAGATCGCATCTAGTTCCTTTGTTTTTGTCTTGTTTAAATAGGAAATCCATCAGGGGGTCACACCCGATGTGCTTAGGATTGCACCCTGCATTAGGATCGCATCCCATATTTCGGGGATCGCATCCAGTAAACACAGTCGCATCCCGTATTTCCAGGATCGCATCTGGTAGAAAACTTAGAATTGTAATGTCTTTGATCTGTTTGCATCCTACAAACTTGAAATGACTTAGTTGAGTAGGAATCTGCCCTTGTAATGTAGATAGGATACTGATGTATAGCCATTTTTGTCTAAAATAGGCTCAGTTTAAGGTAATCACATTCCGCGGCACGTACTGTTAGAGTAATTTAGCAATTGCTCTTTTGTGCTTAAGTTTCACTTAGGCAGTTTCAGTTAGTCTTAGGAAAGTTTCTATTTCCTAGCAGTTGCCCGTTTAGGGTTTCGACATCCTTTATAAGGAT
>MU223895.1:433758-488112 GCA_018584345.1 Thuja plicata
TGATTGGTTATACACATAGTGTTAAAGACTTCAAAGAAATAGAGAGGTAAAGGTTATGCTATCAGTAATGCATAAAAGTTCAGTATGCACTAAGTGACTACAAACGTCGACGGGCAATGCACCCCGACGGATAGAGAAACCTGAAAGGAAAGTCATAGTGATACTCAAGCAAAAAACATGAGCAAGCATTACCAACAAGAGGAATAACAGTGTAACCCGACGGATAGACATCCCCGACAGACAGACAACCCCAATGGAGATGCCCGAGGATAACTGAAGTGTTGACCGAGCTAACAAAGAGTTAAACATCGACAAGAACTGAAGTTCAGAAATACAAAAGACTTAGCTAGAAAGAGATAAAGATGGAGTTAATTGGTTGTTAATATTGTTTTCATCGACAAGTTAAAATACAGAGATAAGCTAGAGTTTTAAAGCTATTTTATTCCAATTGTCTAAGAGAAATCTACGGGATAAAACTGAAGTATAGTTTTAAAGCAAGATTGGCTAGAATTGTGGATCATGCCAAGAACAAGAAAATCAAGGATTGAGAAATGATGAAATCATGTCTATAAATAGACAAGATAATTCATTGTGATTAAGGGGAGTGAATAGAGAAGAGGATGTTGAAGAGAAACTGGTGAAAGACTTCACACAATCCTGATCAATCAAGCTAAAGAACAAAGCTATATTTCTACGGACACCGAGCAATAGAGAAGCACAGCATCACCGAGCAGAAAGAAGTGGAGCAAAGGTATTGAAAGGAGACATTGATCATAAAGGTATTATTATCTTACAATAGATCTAAACATCTGCAAAGTATAGTTGTTTATATGAACAGATCATATACTGTTTTTGTTTAACCATTAAATCAGAGAAGTCTCTTAACCAAGCATGATATAAACAAATCCTTTATATATTGAGATACTTCCCAAGGAGTATCAAAAGGTTTATCATGAAGATAGAATATGAGTGCTAGATATCAAGTGATAAACTATTAGTGTTAAATCCTCTAACAAGGTCGCACTTAATAGTGTGTTTGTAACCTTTAACAAGGTTGGCTCTTCACCGAGCTCACTTAAGAAGAGTGAAAATTTTGGGTTACCGGTCCCAAGTGGTTTTTCCCTTAACAGGGTTTCAATGTTAAAAATCCATGTGTCAATGTGTTTATGAGTCATTACTTTAGTGTTTTACATTACACATAACTAATCTGGATTGATCAGTAAGCATTAAGTTATTTACTGCATTTCAGTAAATTCTAGAAAAGAATAAACTGATATTCAGTAAATCTTAAGTAAAGGGATAAACAATGAACTCCAAGTAGTAGTTAATTGATATGATTATTTAAGGGCATTCATCTTGAAGGACTGAAGATAACTAGAGGCTTAATTTATTGGAATATTTTTTAGGCCACTGATTCACCCCCCCCCCCCCTCTCAATTATTCTAACAATTGGTATTAGAGNATATTTTTTAGGCCACTGATTCCCCCCCCCCCCCCCTCTCAATTATTCTAACAATTGGTATTAGAGCTTGTGTGCTTAGAAGGAAGGTTTCAAGACCTAAGCAAAAGATCAAAAGATGAGCAAACGTGATGTGCCTAAGTTGAACAAGGACAACTTTGGATCATGGAAAAGAAGGATAAGACTCCACCTATCAGGTATTGGAAATGATGCTACTCAATACTTGGATACTAAATATGTGTTACCTACAGTACCTCACACACTTGAGCAATTAAGATAAAAGCATGAGCATAACTCTATGATGCTAGAACTTGCTTCCTCACTCTCTGATGCTAAATTTGAAGATGTCAAAACCTGCACCTCTGCAAACAAAATGTGGGACAAATTTAAGCTGGTACATGGAGGTGATGCAAATGTACTAAGAGCTAAGGCAGAGAGCCTAATAGGTAAATTTGATGACCTATTAATGAGAGAAGGAGAAACTATCACTCAGTACAGTTGCAGAATAAAAGAGGTAGTCAATGCTATCCAAGGAGTTCGAGATGTACATGAAGAAGAGACAATGGTAAGTAAAATCCTAAGAACCTTACTTCCTGTATATGTTATACAAGAAATGAGAGCAGTAGAAAACAATAATGTCACTCTAGATAGTTTGGTTGGTAGACTAATTTCATTTGAGATGAACAACTTTGATAACAGTGTCTTACCATCTATTGAGTCTACATTCAAATCTTCTTTGAAAATAAGTCAAGTCATAAACACACTATGTGAAATGATAGTGAAAGTGATAGTGATGACCAAGATCTTGATGAGATTGAAACACTAATGGCTAGAATATTAAAAAGAGAAAAAGGTAGATACAAAGGTAAATTACCACTTGTATGTTTTAATTTTAAAGAGATTGGACACTTTGCTGCTAGATGTCCTAACAAAAGAAAAGATGACAGAAGTAATGATAGATCAAATGAAAAGAAGTTTGATAGAAGTGATAACAGAGATTATCGAATCAACTGACAATCTGAAAAGAGAGATACCCAGGACTATAAGGACAAAGGGAAGAAAGCTTGTTACCTGGCTTAGAACAAAGCTGGAGACACTAACACCGAATCTGATGAAGACATTGAGATGGTATTTGTGGGCATGAAGGACAATTCAAACAAAGAAGAAAGGTATGTAGAGATTGCACTCATATCTAAGTTTAGTAAGAATGAGGTCTAGATTATAGATAGTGGTTGCACTCACCACATGACCAGTGATAAACAAAAGTTTGAAACTCTTGAGTATTATAATGGTGGATCAGTAAGAATGGGTAATGACACACGTTGTCCAGTTGAAGGTAAATGAACTATAATGTTGAGTAACCTGATCAAATGTGAAAATGCATACTAGGTAAAAGGACTTAATTATAATCTATTGAGTGTTTCACAACTGAATAACACAGGTCACCAAGTAGCATTTGAGAATAAGAAGGCAAAGATCTTCAATGAATCAGGAAGGTTGATTGGAACTGGTGAAAAGACAAAAGGTAATCTATTCTATCTTGATGATATTAACACCACTTTTTTGATGGCTAGAAATGAAGACATGTGGTTGTGGAATAAAAGATTATGTCATGTGAATTGTGACAACATGATTAAGATAAGCAACAAAAGGAAAGTAAGAGGCTTGTCGAGCATGTCAAAGCTAGAGCATATCATGTGTAAGAATTGTCAAAAAGGTAAAATGACAAAGTCTAGTTTCAAGAGAAAAACCCATACATCTAATGTTATTCTAGAATTAGTCCATACTAATCTATGTGGACTCATGGGAACAAAGAGTTACTATGGTGATAGATATTTCATTCTCTTTGTTGATGATTATTCTAGAATGATGACAATTGTGTTCTTAAAAGAAAAATCAGAAGCATTCAAGATGTTTAAATGGTATAAAGCTATGGTAGAAAAACAAAGTGGTAAGGAATTGAAATGTTGAGATCATATAGAGGAGGAGAATTTGTTTCTGATGAATTCACTAACTTTTGCAATGAGCGTGGAATTAAAAGATAGGTTTCTGCACCAAGAACACCATAGCAAAATAGGATTGCTAAAAGGAGAAACATATCCATTGTTGATTGTGCAAGAACATTGATGATTGAGAAAAGCATCACTCAAACATTCTGGAGGGAAGTTGTCAGTACTGCTATCTACACATTAAACAGAGTATAATTGAAGAAAGACACAAAAAGACACCCTATGAGCTATGGTATGGATGCACACCCAATGTAAGTTACTTCTAAATTTTTGGTAGTCAATGTTATATTTTGAAAGATGATAGAAATGGAAAGCTTGACTCCAAAAGTGAAGAAGGAATCCTTCTAGGGTATTCCACCAAGAGCAAGACTTATAAATGTCTTAATAAATCCTCTAACAAAATCATTGAAAGTGCAAATATCAAAATAGATGAATATGGAAAGAAAAATGATGAGGAAAGCAGAAAAGAATCAGAAGACTACAAAAGGTTTGTTTACACTGAAGAACCTGACACTCTTCCCAAGCAACAGTGTATCACTCCCGAGCAATTGAATATTGCACCCGAGCATTAGGATGCAAATACCAAAAATTGGGAAAATCCTCTAAATGATGTTCCGGGCAATGGAGATAAGAATGAAGGTCAAGATGATGATCATAATGACGAACAAAGAACTAAATCGATACTTTCCAAGTATGTAAGAAGACACCATCCATAGAACCAAATCATAGGAGACAAGAAGGCTGGAATGAGAACAAGAAGTAAGTCACTGAATAAGTTAGATGTTTAATTTGTGATTTTGAGCTTATATCTATTAATATTGCACTTGAAAATGAAGAATGTGTTAGTGCTATGAATGAAGAGATATAATAGATTGAGAAGAATAGAACATGGACATTAGTACCTAGACTAGATGACAAGAATGTCATCGGTACCAAATGGATATTCAGAAACAAGCTAAATGAGAATGGAGAAGTCACAAGGAACAAAGCAAGATTAGTATACAAGGGGTATGCACAAGAAGAAGGTATTGCCTATGGTGAAACCTTTGCACCTGTTGCTAGACTAGAAGGAGTAAGAATTTAACTTGCTTATACTGCATTCAAAGGATTCAAGGTATATCAAATGGATGTCAAATCTGCATTCCTAAATGGAATACTAGAAGAAGAGGTATATATTGAACAACCAGAAGGGTTTATTGATCCTAACAAGAGAAATATGGTTTGTAGACTAAACAAAGCCTTGTATGGATTGAAACAAGAACCCAGAGCTTGGTATGAATGACTTCACTCCTATCTCATAAGCATTGGATTTGTAAGAACAAATGAAAATATCAATTTGTATTTAAAAGAAGATATTGATGATAATATTCTAATTGCTGAAATATTTGTTGATCATATCATATTTGGGGTAATGATAAGTTATGTAAATATTTTATTAATCAAATGAGCAAAGAGTTTGATATGTCAATGTTTGGGGAGATCAAATTCTTTCTTGGTCTACAGATTCTTCAACAAGATGCAATTATATATATCACACAATCCAAATACATCAAGGAAATGTTGAAGATATTCAAGATGGAAGATTCCAAACCAGTTGGAACATCTATGGCAACCAGATGCAAGCTGACAAAAGAAGACAAATAAAATGAGGTAAATCAGACCTTGTATAGATCAATTATTGGCAAACTAATGTATGTTGTTCATAGCAGACCAGATATAGCATATGCAATTTAAATAGTTGTAAGATTCTCTGCTAATCCCAAAGAATCACACGTGACTGTTGTCAAGAGAATTCTGAGATATCTAAAGAACACCGAAGACTATGGCTTATGGTATAAAAGAGAAGGAAAATTTGAGCTTCAAGTGTATATAGATGTTGATTGGGCTGGAAATTTAGATGACAGGAAGAGCGCAACTTGAGGAGCATTCTTCATGGGTGACAGACTTGTCACATGGATCAGTAAGAAGCAAGGATGCGTCTCACAATCTATTGCAGAAGCATAATATGTGGTTGTTGTTGAAAAATACTCTAATACATGGATCAAACAGTTACTGGAAGGTATGAATATGAAAATTCTTGAACCAGTGATTATCTATTGTGATAATACCAGTACAATAAACATTTCTTAGAATCTAGTAATGCATGCTAAGACTAAACATATTGCAATCAAGTATCATTACTTAAGAGAACAAGTGTAAGAGAAAGAGGTGATACTAGAATATGTTCAATCCAAGGAACAATTAGCTGACATATTCACAAAGCCATTGCCTAAAGATAGATTTGAGTACCCTAGAAAGAGACTAGGGGTCCGACCCTTGTTTATTGGTCAGTAAGCTAACTAGGAGGCTACATCAACCTACACATAATCAAAAGATCATTCATGTTGATGCAAGAAAAGAAATGGTATGCAAAGATACATCTGTACACAACAATGTACATATCTACACCGAACACCAGAGTCATTGCATTGTTGATGGATAGGGAAATTCAAGGACTATATTATAAAAAGGAGGAAGGATATACTTTGGCATTGTTGTCAAAGGGAGAGAATATCCAAAGGGAGAGATTATATATGAAATATCCATCATGACTATCATAAGGGAGAGATGACTTAATATGACTTGAGAGAGATGTAACCTGTAAGGGAGTAAATATCAAAAGGGAGAGAAGTATCATGAGGGAGAGATGACTTATGGAAGAAATGACTTAAGGGAGGGAGTACTCTATATTATTGTCAAAGGAAAAAGAGATTATCAAGGAGAGGAACAATCAAAGTGTAGAGACAACATCAAAGAAAGAATCATAAACTACTACATCTATCTAGTGAAGGGAATAAAGATTGAGGAAAGCACTCTGTAAGAAAAAAAAATCTAAGCTAGAAGAGCTTACCAAGAGCCAAACATTTGTATTGGTTATAGTACAATAAGATTGGTAGATTGAAGAACTACAACTGATATATTTCATATTATATTAGTAGTAATGTAGTGTGTTTCCATCAATGCCAAAGGGAGAGATTGATGAACTATATCTGATTGAATACTTGAAGATGTTAAGTTGATGATCACCAAGCTGCAAAAAGTTTATGCAAGACATTAAATCAGTTAATGTATTGTATTGTCATTGATGTCAACTTGATATAATCTGATTGGCTATATAGATAGTGTCAAAGACTTCAGAGAACCAGAGAGATAAAGGTTATGCTATCAATAATGCATAAAAGTTAAGTATGCACTAAGTGACTACAAACACCGACGGGCAGTGCACCCCAATGGATAGAGAAACCCGAGAGGAAAGTCACAGTGATACCCGAGAAAGAAACCTAAGCAAGCATTATCGATGAGAAAAATCATAGTGTAACCCAACAGACAGACAACCCCAATGAATAGACAACCCCGACGGAGATCGCCGAGGAGAACTGAAGTGTTGACCGAGCTAACAATTAGTTAAACATCGACAAGAACTGAAGTTCAAAAATGACAAAAGACTTAGCTAGCAAGAGCTAAAGATGGAGTGAACTGGTTTTTAATATTTTTTTCATCAACAAGTTAAAAGCTAGAGATAAGCTAGAGTTTTAAAGCTTTTTTATTCCAGTTGTCTAACAGAAATCTACGGGATAAAACTGAAGTATAGTTTTAAAGCAAGATTGTCTAGAATTGCGGTTCATGCCAAGAACAAGAAAGTTAAGGATTGAGATAAGGTGAAATCATGTCTATAAAGAGACAAGCTATTTAATTGTGAATTAGGGGAGTGAATAGAGAAGAGGATGCTAAAGAGAAATTGGTGAAAGACTTCATACAGTCCTGATCAATCAAGCTAAAGAACAAAGCTATATTTCTATGGACACCAAGCAATAGAGAAGCACAGCACCACCGAGCAGAAAGAAGTGGAGAAAAGATATTAAAATGAGACATTGATCATAAAGGTATTATCAACTTACAATAGATTTGAACATCTGCAAAGTATAGTTGTTTATATGAACAAATCATATATTGTTGCAGTTTAACCATTGAATCAGAGAAGGCTCTTAACCGAGCAAGATCTAAACAAATCCTTTATATATTGAGATACTTCCCAATGAGTATCAAAAGGTTTATTATGAAGATAGCATAGGATTGCCAAATATCAAGTGATAAAATGTTAGTGTTAAATCCTCTAACAAGGTCGCGCTTAACAGTGTGTTTGTAACCTTTAACAGGGTTGGCTCTTCATTGATCTCACTTTAGAAGAGTGAAAAATTTGGGTTACCGGTCCCAAGTGTTTTTTCCCTTAATAGGGTTTCCATGTTAAAAATCCATGTGTCAACGTGTTTATGAGTCATTACTTTAGTGTTTTTCATTACACATAACTAATATGAATTGATTAGTAAGCATTAAGTTGTTTACTGATATTCACTAAATTGTAAGTAAAGGGATAAACAGTGAACTCCGAGCAGAAGTTAATTGATATGATTATTTAAGGGCATTCATCTTGAAGGACTGAATATAACTAGAGGCTTATAATTATGGCAATAAGTTTTTCGGTTAATTTATTAGAATATTTTTGAGGCGATTGATTCACCCCCCCTCTCAGTTATTCTAACAATTAGTATCAGACCTTCTGTGCTTAGAAGGAAGGTTTCAAGACCTAAGCAAAAGATCACAAGATGAGAAAATGAGATGTGCCTACGTTGAACAAGGACAACTTCGCATAATAGCAAAGTAGGTTAAGACTCCACCTATCAGGTATTGGAAACAATTACTCAATACTTGGATACTGAATATGTGTTGCCTAAAGGACCTCACACACTTGAGCAATTAAGAGAAAAGCATGAGAATAACTCTATGATGATAGAACTTGCTTCCTCACTCTCCGATGTTGAATTTGAAGATGTCAAAACCTACACCTCAACAAAGCAAATGTGGGACAAATTGAAGTTGGTACATGGAGGTGATGCAAATGTACTAAGAGCTAAGACAGAGAGTCTAAGAGGTAAATTTGATGACCTAAGAATGAGAGAAGGATAAAATATCACACAGTATAGCTACATAATAAAAGAGGTAGTCAATGCTATCTGAGGAGTTGGAGGTGTACTTGAAGAAGAAAAAGTGGTAAGTAAAATCCTAAGAACCTTACTCCTTGTATATGTTATTAGAGTATCTGCTATATAAGAAATGAGAGCAGTAGAAAACAATAATGTCACTCTAGATAGTTTGGTTGGTAGACTGATTTCATTTGAGATGAATAACTTTGATAAAAGTGTCTTACCATCTATTGAGTCTACATTCAAATCTTCTTTGAAAATAAGTAAGTCAAGTCATAAACACACTATGAGAAATGATAGTGAAAGTGATAGTGATGACCAAGAGCTTGATGAGATTGAAGCACTAATGGATAGAAGATTGCAAAGAGGCAAAGGTAGATACAAAGGTAAATTACCACTTGTATGTTTTAATTGTAAAGAGATTGGACACTTTGCTGCTAGATGTCCTAACGAAAGAAAAGATGACAGAAGTAGTGACAAATCATATGAAAAGAAGTTTGATAGAAGTGATAACAGAGATTACCGAAGAAACTGACAATCTGATAGAAGAGATACCCGAGACTACAAGGATAAAGGGAAGAAAGCTTGTTACCTGGGTGAGAACAGAGCTTTAGACACTGACACTGAATCTGATGAAGACATTGAGATGGTATTTGTGGCCATGAAGGATGATTTAGACGAAGAGGAAAGGTATGTAAAGACTACACTCATATCTAAGGTTAGTGAGAATGATGTATGGATTATAGATAGTGATTACACTCACCATATGACCGGTGATAAACAAAATCTTGAAACTTTTGAGTATTACAATAGTGGATCAGTAAGAATGGGTAATGACACACCTTGTCTAGTTTAAGGTAAAGGAACTATAATGTTGAGTAACCTGATCAAATGTGAAAATGCATACTGGTAAAAGGACTTAATTATAATCTATTGAGTGTTTCATAGCTGAATAGCATAGATCACCGAGTAGAATTTGAGAATAAGAAGGCAAATATGTTCAATGAATCAAGAAGGTTGATCAGAACTGGTGAACAGACAAAAGGTAACCTATTCTATCTTAATGATATTAACACCACTTTTTTGATGGCTAGAAATGAAGACATATGGTTGTGGCATAACAGATTATGTCATGTGAATTTTGACAACATGATTAAGATAAGCAATAAAAGGAAAGTAAGAGGCTTACTGAGCATGTCAAAGCCCGAGCATATCGTGTGTAAGAATTGTCAAAAGGGTAAAATGACAAAGTCTAGTTTCAAGAGAAAAACCCATACATCTAATGATATTCTAAAATTAGTCCATATTGATCTATGTGGACCCATGAGAACAAAGAGTTACTATGGTGATAGCTATTTCATTATCTTTGTTGATGATTATTCTAGAATGATGACAATTATGTACTTAAAAGAAAAATCAGAAGCATTCAAGATGTTTAAATGGTATAAAGATATGGTAGAAAAATAAAGTGGTAAGGATTTGAAATGCTTGAGATCAGATAGAGGAGGAGAATTTATTTATGATGAATTCACTAACTTTTGCAATGAGCATGGAATTAAAAGACAGGTTTCTGCACCAAGAACACCATAACAAAATGGAATTGTTGAAAAAAGAAACAAATCCATTGTTGGTTGTGCAAGAATGTTGATGATTAAGAAAAACATCACTCAAACATTCTGGAGGGAAGTTGTCAATACTGTTGTCTACACATTAAACATAGTACAATTGAAGAAATACACAAAAAGACACCCTATGAGCTATGGTATGGATACGCACCCAATGTAAGTTACTTCTGAATTTTTGGTTTTCAATGTTATATTTTGAAAGATGATAAAAATGGAAAGCTTGTCTCCAAAAGTGAAGAAGGAATCTTTCTAGGGTATTCCACCAAGAGCAAGGCTTATAAATGTCTTAAAAAGTCCTCTAATAAAATCATTGAAAGTGAAAATATCAGAATAGATGAATATGAAGAGAAAAATGATGAGGAAAGAAGAAAATAACCATAAGACTACAATAGGTTTGTTTACACTGAAGAACCTAACACTCTTCCTGATCAACAGTGTATCACTCCTGAGCAACAGAACATTGCACTCGAGCAGCAGGATGCAAATATCAAAAATCAGGAAAATCCTCTAAGTGATGTTCCAAGCGATGGAGATCAGAATGAAGGTCAACATGATGATCAAAATGATGAACAAATAATTGAACTGATACTTGCCAAGTATGTCAGAAGACACCATCCACAAACCCAAATCATAGGAGACTACACATGGTTTGTAGACTACACAAAGAGAAACATGGTTTGTAGACTACACAAAGCCTTGTATGGATTGAAACAAGCACCCAAAGTCTGGTATGAACGACTTCACTCCTATCTCATAAGAATTGGATTTGTAAGAACAAGTGAAAATAGCGATTTGTTTTTAAAAGAAGATATTGATGATAATATTCTGATTGCTGAAATATTTGTTGATGATATCATATTTGGGGTAATGATAAATTATGTAAATCTTTTGCTAATGAAATGAGCAAAGAGTGTGAGATGTCGATGTTTGGGGAGATCAAATTCTTTCTTGGTCTACAGATTCTTCAACAAGATGCAAGCATATATATCACACAATCCAAATACATCAAGGAAGTGATGAAGATATTCAAGATGGAAGATTCCAAACCAGTTGGAACACCTATGGAAACCAAATGCAAGCTGACAAAAAAAGATAAATAAAATGAGGTAAATCAAACCTTGTATAGATCAATGATTGGAAAACTAATGTACGTTGTTCATATCAGACTAGATATAGCACATGCAGTTGGAATAGTTGCAAGATTCTCTGCTAATCCCAAAGAATCACAAATGACTATTGTTAAGAGAATTTTGAGATATCTAAAGAACACCGAAGACTATGGCTTATGGTATAAAAGAGAAGGCAAATTTGAGCTTCAAGTCTATATAGATGTTGATTGGGATGGAAACTTAGATGATAGGAAGAGCACAACTGGAGGAGCATTCTTCATGGGTGGCAAACTTGTCACATGGATCAGTAAGAAGCAAGGATGCATCTCACAATCTACTATAGAAGCAGAATATGTCGTTGTTGATGCAAACTGCTCTAACATTGCATCGATCAAACAGTTACTAGAAGGTATGAATATGAAAATTCTTGAACTAGTGATTATCTATTGTGATAATACCAGTGCAATAAACATTTCTAAGAATCCAGTCATGCATGCTAAGACTAAACATATTGCAATCAAGTATCATTACTTAAGATAACAAGTGTAAGAGAAAGAGGTGATACTAGAATATGTTCAATCCAAGGAACAATTAGCTAACATACTCACAAAGCCATTGCCTAAAGATACATTTGAGTACCTAAGAAAGAGACTAGGGGTCCAACCCTTGTTTATTGGTCAGTAAGCTGACTAGGAGGCTGCATCAACCTACACATAATTAGAAGATCATTCATGTTGATGCAAGTAAAGAAATGGACTGCAAAGATACATCTGTAGACAACAAGGTACATATCTACACCGAACACCAGAGTCGTTGTATTGATGATGGATAGGTAAATTTAAGGAGTATATTATAAAAAGGAGGAAGGATATACTTTGGCATTGTTGTCAAAGGGAGAGAATATCCAAAGGGAGAGATTACATATGAAATATCCATCATGACTATCATAAGGGAGAGATGACTTAAGATGAATTGAGAGAGATGTAACCTGTAAGGGAGTGAATATCAAAAGGGAGAGAAGTATCACGAGGGAGAGATGAATTAAGGAAGAAATGACTTAAGGGAGAGAGTACCCTATATTGTTGTCAAAGGAAAAAGAGATGATCAAGGAGAGGAACAGTCAAAGGGAGAGACAATATAAAAGATAGAATAAAAAACTTCTACATCTATCTAGTGAAGGGAATAAAGATTGAAGAAAGCACTCTGCAAGAAACAAATCTAAGCTAGAAGAGCTTACCAAGAACCAAACATTTGTATTGGTTATAATACAATAAGATTGGTAGATTGGTGAAATACAACTGGTATATTTCATATTATATTAGTAGTAATGTAGTGTGTTTCCACAAATGCCAAAGGGAGAGATTGATGAACTATATCTGATTGAATGCTTGAAGATGTTAAGTTGTTGATCACCAAGCTGCAAAAAGTTAATGCAAGACATTAAATCAGTTAATGTATTGTATTGTCATTGATGTCAACTTGATATAATCCGATTCATTATACACATAGTGTCAAAGACTTCAAAGAATGAGAGAGATAAAGGTTATGATACTAGTAATGCATAAAAGTTTAGTATGCACTAAGTGACTTCAAACATCGACGGGCAGTGCACCTCGACATGAGATAGAGAAACCCAAGATGAAAGTCACAGTGATATCCCAACAAGAAACCTGAGCAAGCATTACCGACGAGCAGAATCACAGTGTAACTCGATAGAAAGACAACCCTAATGGACAAACAACCCTGATGGATAGACAACCCTGATAGACAAACAACACCGATGGACAGACAACCCCGACAGACAAACAACCTCAACGGAGATGGCCGAGGAGAACTGAATTGTTGATCGAGCTAACAAAGAGTTAAACACTGACAAGAACTGAAGTTCAAAAATGACAAAAGACTTAGCTAGCAAGAGCTAAAGATGGATTTAACTGGTTGTTAATATTGTTTTCATCGACAAGTTAAAAGCCAGAGATAAGCTAGAGTTTTAAAGTTGTTTTATTCCAGTTGTCTAAGAGAAATCTACGGGATAAAACTGAAGTATAGTTTTAAAGCAAGATTGGCTAGTATTGTGAATCACGCCAAGAACAAGAAAGTAAAGGACTGAGAAACAATGAAATCATGTCTATAAAGAGACAAGCTAATTCATTGTGAATTAGGGGAGTGAATAGAGAAGATGATGTTGAAGAGAAACTGGTGAAAGACTTCACACAGTCCTTATCAATCAAGCTAAAGAACAAAGCTATTTTTTGTGAGAACCGAGCAATAGAGAAGCACAACATCACCGAGAAGAAAGAAGTGGAGCAAAGGTATTGAAAGGAGACATTGATTAGAAAGGTATTATGAGCTTACATAAGATCTAAATATCTGCAAAGTATAGTTGTTTATATAAACAGATCATATATTGTTTCAGTTTAACCATTGAATCAGAGAAGTCTCTTAACCAACCAGGATCTAAACAAATCCTTTATATATTTAGATACTACCCAAGGAGTATCAAAAGGTTTATTATGAAGATAACATAGGAGTGCAAGATATCAAGTGATCAACTGTTAGTGTTAAATCCTCTAACAAGGTCGCACTTAACAATGTATTTGTAACCTTTGACATGGTTGTCTCTTCATCGAGCTCACTTCAGAAGAGTGAAAATTTTGGGTTACCGGTCCCAAGTGGTTTTTCCCTTAACAGGGTTTCCACTTTAAAAATCCATGTGTCAATGTGTTTATGAGTCATTACTTTAGTATTTTTCATTACACATAACTAATTGTGATTGCTCAGTAAGCATTAAGTTATTTACTGCATTTCGATAAAACCTAGAAAAGAATAAACTGCTATTCGGTAAATCTTAAGTAAAGGGATAAACAATGAACTCCGAGTAGTAGTAAATTGATATGATTATTTAAGGGCATTCATCTTGAAGGAATGAAGATAACTAGAGGCTTATAATTGTGGTAATAAGTTTTTGGGTTAATTTATTGGAATATTTTTTAGGCCGTTGATTCACCCCCCCCCCCCCTCTCAGTTATTCTAACAATTGGTATNGATTCCCCCCCCCCCCCCCTCTCAGTTATTCTAACAATTGGTATCAAAGCTGGTGTGCTTAGAAGGAAGGTTTCAAGACCTAAGAAAAATATCATAAGATGAGCAAATAGGATGTGCCTAAGTTGAACAAGGACAACTTTGCATCATGGGAAAGCAGGATAAGACTCCACCTATCAGGTATTGGAAATGATGTTACTCAATACTTGGATACTGAATATGTGTTGCCTACAGGACCTCACACACTTGAGAAATTAAGAGATAAGCATGAGTATAACTCTATGATGCTAGAACTTGCTTCCTCACTCTCTGATGTTGAATTTGAAGATGTCAAAACCTGCACCTCTGCAAAGCAAATGTGGGACAAATTAAAGTTGGTACATGGAGGTGATGCAAATGTACTAAGAGCTAAGGAAGAGAGCCTAAGAGGTAAATTTGATGACCTAAGAATGAGAGAAGGAGAAAATGTCACTCAGTACAGCTACAAAATAAAAGAGGTAGTCAATGCTATCTGAGGAGTTGGAGGTGTACTTGCAGAAGAGATAGTGGTAAGTAAAATCCTAAGAACTTTACTGCTTGTATATGCTATTAGAGTATCTGCTATACAAGAAATGAGAGTAGTAGCGAACAATAATGTAACTCTAGATAGTTTGGTTGGTAGACTAATTTCATTTGAGATGAATAACTTTGATAACAGTGTCTTACCATCTATTGAGTTTGCATTCAAATCTTCTTTGAAAATAAGTAAGTCAAGTCATAAACACACTATGAGAAATGATAGTGAAAGTGAAAGTGATAGTGATGACCAAGATCTTGATGATATTGAAGAACTAATGGCTAGAACATTTCAAAGAGGCAAAGGTAAATTACCACTTGTATGTTTTAATTTTAAAGAGATTAGACACTTTGCTACTAGATGTCCTAACAAAAGAAAATATGACAGAAGTAATGATATATCATATGAAAAGAAGTTTGATAGAAGTGATAACAGAGATTACCAAAGCAACCGAAAATATGAAAGAAGAGATACCCGAGACTACAAGGACAAAGGGAAGAAATATTTTTACCTGGTTGAGAACAGAGCTGGAGACATTGACACCGAATCTGATGAAGACATTGAGATGGTATTTGTGGCCATGAAGGATGATTCAAACGAAGAAGAAAGGTATGTATTGCACTCATATCTAAGGTTAGTAAGAATGATGTCTGGATTATAGATAGTGGTTTCACTCACCACATGACCGATGATAAACAGGAGTTTGAAACTTTTGAGTATTACAATGGTGGATCAATAAGAATGGGTAATGACACACCTTGTCCAGTTGAAGGTAAAGGAACTATAATGTTGAGTAACCTGATCAAATGTAAAAATGTATATTGGGTAAAAGGACTTAATTATAATCTATTGACAACTGAATAACAAAGGTCGCCAAGTAGCATTTGAGAATAAGAAGGCAAAGATCTTAGATGAATCATGAAGGTTGATCGGAATTGGTGAATAGACAAAAGGTAACCTATTCTATCTTGATGATATTAACACCACCTTTTTGATGGCTAGAAATGAAGACATGTGGTTGTGGCATTAAAGATTATGTCATGTGAATTTTGACAACATGATTAAGATAAGCAATAAAAGGAAAGTAAGAGGCTTATCGAGCATGTCAAAGCCCAAGCATATCATGTGTAAGAATTATCAAAAAGGTAACATGACAAAGTCTAGTTTCAAGAGCAAAACCCATACATATAATGCTATTCTAGAATTAGTACATATTGATCTATGTGGACCCATGAGAATAAAGAGTTACTATGGTGATAGATATTTCATTCTCTTTGTTGATGATTATTTTAGAATGATGACAATTATGTTCTTAAAAGAAAAATCAGAAGCATTCAAGATGTTTAAATGGTATAAAGCTATGGTAGAAAAACAAAGTGGTGAGGAATTGAAATTCTTGAGATCGGATAGAGGAGGATAATTTGTTTTTGATGAACTCACTAACTTTTGCAATGAGCATGGAATTAAAAGACGGGTTTATGCACCAAGAACACCATAGAAAAATGGGATTGTTGAAAGAAGAAATAGATCCATTGTTGATTAAATAGGAACACTGATGGTTGAGAAAAGAATCACTCAAACATTCTGGAGGGAAGTTGTCAGTACTATTGTCTACACGTTAAACAAAGTACAATTGAAGAAAGACACAAAAAGACACCCTATGAGCTATTGTATGGATACACACCCAATGTAAGTTACTTCAAAAATTTTGGTATTCAATGTTATATTTTGAAAGATGATAGAAATGGAAAGCTTGACTCTGAAAGTGAAGAAGGAATCTTTCTAGGGTATTCCACCAAGAGCAAGTCTTATAAATGTCTTAGCAAGTCCTCTAACAAAATCATTGAAAGTGCAAATATCAGAATAGATGAATATGCAGAGAAAAATGATGAGGAAAGCAGAAAAGAATCAGAAGACTACAACAGGTTTGTTTACACTAAAGAACCTGACACTCTGCCTGAGCAACAGTGTATCACTCTCGAGTAATAGAACATTGCACCCAAGCATCAGTATGCAAATACCAAAAATTAGGAAAATCCTCTAAATCATGTTTTGAGCGATGGAGATCAAAATGAAGGTGAACATGATGATCAAAATGATGAACAAAGAACTAAACCAATACTTGCCAAGTATATCAGAAGACACCGTCCACATAACCAAATCATAAGATACAAGAAGGTTGGAACGAGAACAAGAAGTAAGTCACTGAATAATAGATGTTTAATTTGTGATTTTGAGCCTAAATCTATTAAAACTGCACTTGAAAATGAAGAATGGGTCAGCGCTATGAATGAAGAGATAGAACAGATTGAAAAGAATAGAACATGAAATTAGTACCTAGAATAGATGACAAGAATGTCATTGGTACCAAATGGATATTCAGAAACAAGCTGAATGAGAATGGGGAAGTCACAAGGAACAAAGCAAGATTAATGTGCAAGGGGTATGCACAAGAAGAAGGTATTGACTATGGTGAAACCTTTGCACCTATTGCTAGACTAGAAGGAGTAAGAATTTTACTTGCTTATGTTGCATTCAAAGGAGTCAAGTTATATCAAATGGATGTCAAATCTGCATTCCTAAATGGAATACTAGAAGAAGAGGTATACATTGAACAACCAGAAGGGTTTGTTGATCCTAACAAGAGAAGCATGGTTTGTAGACTACACAAAGCCTTGTATGGATTTAAACAAGCACCCAGAGCTTGGTATGAACGACTTCACTCCTATCTTATAAGCATTGGATTTGTAAGAACAAGTGAAAATAGCAATCCATATTTAAAAGAAGATATTTATGATAATATTCTGATTTATGAAATATTTGTTGATGATATCATATTTGGGGGTAATGATAAGTTATATAAATATTTTTATAATGAAATGAGAAAAGAGTGTGAGATGTATATGTTTAGGGAGATCAAATTCTTTCTTGGTCTACAGATTCTTCAACAAGATGCAAACATATATATCACACAATCCAAATACATCAAGGAAGTGTTGAAGATATTCAAGATGGAAGATTCTGAAGAAGTTGGAACACCTATGGAAACCAGATGCAAGCTGACAAAAGAAGACAAATCAAATGAGGTAAATTAGACCTTGTATAGATCAATGATTGGCAAACTAATATATTTTGTTCATACCATACAAGATATAGCACATGCAGTTGGAATAGTTGCAAGATTCTCTGCTAATCACAAAGAATCACACATGACTGATGTCAAGAAAATTCTCAGATATCTAAAGAACACCGAATACTATGGCTTATGGTATAAAAGAGAAGGCAAATTTGAGCTTCAAGTCTATGCAGATGTTGATTGGGCTGGAAACTTAGATGACAGGAAGAGCACAACTGGAGGAGCATTCTTCATGGGTGACAGACTTGTCACATGGATCAGTAAGAAGCAAGGATGCATCTCACAATCTACTTCAGAAGCAAAATATGTGGTTGTTGTTGAAAAATGCTCTAACATTGCATGGATCAAACAGTTACTGGAAGGTATAAATATCAAAATTCTTGAACTAGTGATTATCTATTGTGATAATACCAGTGCAATAAACATTTCTAAGAATCCAGTCATGCATGATAAGACTAAACATATTGCAATCAAGTATCATTACTTAAGAGAACGAGTGCAAGAGAAAGAGGTGATACTAGAATATGTTCAATCCAAGGAACAATTAGCTGACATATTCACAAAGCCATTGCCTAAAGATACATTTGAGTACCTGAGAAAGAGATTAGGGGTTTGACCCTTGTTTATTGGTCAGTAAGCTAACTAGGAGGCTGCATCAGCCTACACATAATCAGAAGATCATTCATGTTGATGCAAGCAAAGAAATGGACTGCAAAGATACATCTGTACACAGCAAGGTACATATCTACACCAAACATGAGAGTCATTGTATTGTTGATGGATAGGAAAATTCAAGGAGTATATTATAAAAAGGAGGAAGGATATACTTTGGCATTGTTGTCAAAGGGAGGTAATATCCAAAGGGAGAGATTACATATGAAATATCCATCATGACTATCATAAGGGAGAGATGACTTAAGATGACTTGAGAGAGATGTAACCTGTAAGGGAGTGAATATCAAAAGGGAGAGAAGTATCATGAGGGAGAGATGACTTAAGGAAGAAATGACTTAAGGGAGAGAGTACTCTATATTGCTATCAAAGGAAAAAGAGATTATCAAGGAGAGGAACACTCAAAGGGAGAGACAACAACAAAGACAGAATCAGAAACTGCTACATCTATCTAGTGAAGGGAATAAAGATTGAAGAAAGCACTCAGTAAGAAACAAATCTAAGCTAGAAGAGCTTACCAAGAGCCAAACATTTGTATTGGTTATAGTACAATAAGATTGGTAGATTGATGAACTACAACTGATATATTTCATATTGTATTAGTAGTAATGTAGTGTGTTGCCATCAAAGCCAAAGGGAGAGATTGATGAACTATAACTGATTGAATGCTTGAAGATGTTAAGTTAATGATCACCAAGCTGCAAAAAGTTATTGCAAGATAGTAAATCAGTTGATGTATTGTATTGTCATTAATGTTAACTTGATATAATTTAATTGGTTATACACATAGTGTCAAAGACTTTAAAGAACCAGAGAGATAAAGGTTATGCTATCAGTAATGCATAAATGTTTAGTATGCACCAAGTGACTACAAACATTGATGGCCAGTGCACCCTGACGGATAGAGATACCCGAGAGGAAAGTCACAGTGATACCCAAGAAAGAAACCTGAGCAAGCATTATCGATGAGCATAATTACAGTGTAACCCGATGGACAAACAACCCTGACAGACAAAAAACCCCAATAGACAGACAACCCTGACGGAGATTCCTGAGGAGAATTGAAGTGTTGACTGAGCTAACAAAGAGTTAAACACCGACAAGAAATGAAGTTCAAAAATGACAAAGACTTAGTTGGAAAGAGCTAAAGATGGATTTAAATGGTTGTTAATATTGTTTTCATCGAAAAGTTAAAATCCAGACATAAGCTAGAGTTTTAAATCTATTTTATTCAAGATGTCTAAGAGAATCTATGGGATAAAATTGAAGTATAGTTTTAAAGCAAGATTGGCTAGAATTGTGGATCACGCCAAGAACAAGAAAGTTAAGGACTGAGAAATGGTGAAATAATGTCTATAAAGAGACAAGCTAATTCTATGTGAATTAGGGGAGTGAATAGAGAAGAGGATGCTGAAGAGAAACTCGTGAAAGACTTCGCACAATCCTGATCAATCAAGCTAAAGAATTGATCTATATTTCTGTGGACACCGAGCAACAGAGAAGCACAACATCACCGAGAAGAAAGAAGTGGAGAAAAGGTATTGAAAGGAGACATTGATCATAAAGGTATTATGAGCTTATAATAGATTTGAACATCTGCAAAGTATAGTTGTTTATATGAACAGATCATATACTGTTTCAATTTAACCATTGAATTAGAGAAGTCTCTTAATCAAGCAGGATCTAAACAAATCCTTTATATATTGATATACTTCTCAAGGAGTATCAAAAGGATTATCATGAAGATAGTACAGGAGTGCCAGATATCAAGTGATAAGCAGTTAGTTTTAAATCCTCTAACAAGGTCGCACTTAACATTGTATTTGTAATCTTTAACAGGGTTGGCTCTTCACCGAGCTCACTTCAGAAGAGTGCTAATTTTGGGTTACCGGTCCCAAGTGTTTTTCCCTTAACAAGATTTCCACATTAAAAATCTATGTGTCAATGTTTTTATGAGTCGTTACTTTAGTGTTTTGCATTACACATAACTAATCTTGATTGATCAGTAAGCATTAAGTTATTTACTGCATTTCGGTAAAAGCTAGAAAAGAATAAACTACTATTCGGTAAATCTTAAGTAAAGGGATAAATAGTGAACTCTGAGTAGTACTTAATTGATATGATTATTAAAGGGCATTCATCTTGAAGGACTAAAGATAACTAGAGGCTTATAATTGTGGTATTAATTTTTTGGGTTAATTTATTGGAATATTTTTGAGGCCACTAATTCACCCCCCCCCCCCCTCTTAGTTNGCCACTAATTCCCCCCCCCCCCCCCTCTTAGTTATTCTAACAACATCATCAACCACATGCCTGGAAATGGGAAGATGCTCCCATGCCTAGATCTGAAGGAACAATACTCATGTTGTGAGGCTCTTGGCCTCATGATAGATGATCTCATGTAGCTCATGGTACATATGAGCTAGTAAACATGATCCCCATCCTAGCTTTGTTAGTATATACAACAACTCCTCCAAGATCCTACCCCATCCACACTGGAAACCCTATTGTCCCCTGTCCACCGTGATAAAACAACCTATGAAACTAACAATGATGTAAGAAAGAGGGAACTTATTTGCATATCATCTCATCATGTTGTCCCATGACAACCATCACTCGAGAATATCATCGTCCTAAAAATATGACGAACAACTAGTATACCGGAGCAGTGTGCAGCCTCATACTGAACTAGAGGACCACCAAATAGAATGCAAAGGATGTGGTACACATCCTCAGGAGTAAGTGTCATCTCACCAGTGGGAAAATGGAAGGTATTATGCTCATTGTGGAACCTCTCTACAAGTGATGTCAATAACCTGTGATTCACGCAAATCTCCAGGATGGATAAGAGTTAGCCAAACCCCCACTCTGCAATAGTAGCTCTCTCATTATCAGTAATTCACTATACTAATCTCATGGTGGGAGGATATCTGATCTAGAACTATATATCCGACAATATTTCCTGTGAAAAATGAACAAAATGACATCAATACACTTATCATAATGACTAAATGCAACATACAGATGCTAGAAAACATGTTAAAGATGCAAAATCAATAATGAATTTTTTTTTGGATATTTTAGCCTTCAAAATTGACCGATGTTTTCCATATGAGTAAGTGTACTGGTGTATAGACTTGTGCGATTATTCCTACAAGCCAGTATGAGTAAACGATCTGATATGAGAATCTAATGTAAATAATACGAAGAAAAAGGCTATTATGAAGGTGATCATACAATTGAAGGGTAGACCTAATATGAGAATACTAATGACTTTATACAAAAAAAAAAATTGGAAGTAGGTTCTCGTATGAGCCTTAACTACGAATCGTATAAAAAACCACGGATGACCTACTAAAAATGTGCAAAAACATTGAAAAAATCAACTAAAATGTACTAAAAGGATGTTTTTTCGGGCACTTACTACTGCTCTGTAGTTTCTTGGCTGATTGTACACTCATTGGGGCGCTCAAATCGATGATCTTGAACATGAACCACCATTTTTGGGATCAAAATTTGAGATTGTATTAACTATCAAAATCAAAATCTGAGATTGTATTAACTATCAAAATCATAGTTTGACTTTTTGAGTCAAGCGTAGTTGACCGCTTGCGCAATCAATCTTTTGAACTTCAAACTAATGGGATTTTTCTCTCAAAGTAAATTGTGCACAAAATTTTGGTCAAAATTTGTTAAACCTTGGCATAATTTTGGTCAAACTTGGTCAACATGACCTAAACAAAGTGCAGAATGGGTCCTAACCGCTTGCAACCTCGTCAAGTCAGATCAATCATATTTTTACCAAATTGAATTAGTTTTAATCAATGGGGAACCTAGCCATATTTTAATTTCACTCCCGAGGGGACATGATCATGACATCAACAATTTAGTGATCGCATCATCAAACATCAAGAAATATGGGAATCTTTAACCAAGCAATCGAACCATCAAATCAAACAAGACCCATTGCTAGGGGCATCTTAGCTTCATCACATCACATCAAGTTGAGATTATCATTAATCAAGGGAAACTCAATCAATTGTCTTATACAATGATGGATACACTAAAACTAGACAAATCGGTCTTATACAAGTCATTTGTTCCTAAAGCTAGACACATTGATCAAATTGGCTTCATCACTTCAAATCAAGTCAATTTCGCTAATCGATCTCTTAACAGTAATCAGTTTTATCACTTCACATCAAACTGGTTATTCATTCAAACGAGTCCAAAGGTTTAAGAGTTTTTTACAGATGTTCAATTTCATCGCTTCAAATCAAATTGAGCATTCTATTTGATCTTTTGATCAATCTTCATCCAATCAAGCTCAGAGTTGGTTTTCTTTTCGAGAATGGTTTCATCGCTTAAAATCAAACTATTTTTGGTTTCAATGCTAACTATTCTTTGAATCAATGCATTGATTACACATCAATTTAAAGAGGGGAAAATGTAATCACCTAAAAATGGTCTACAAAATTGTAAGCCCCTAATCTCTATTGTTCATCAAGAAAACCCAAAATCTTGGTTAAATCTCCTAAGTCCTAACCCAAGGAAATTCAACTTGTCAATCTGATTTGACCTAAATCACAATTTATCCTGTTTAATTAATTAATTCATAAATCCTAATGTTGTTGACAATTAAATCAACCTTATACTATTTATTTAATTAATGTCTTAGGATGTTGATTAAAAAATAAGAATTATCAATTAATCACAAAAAAGAATTAAAATTAATTATGTGATCACAATTTGGAGGAAAATGAATTAAATCCATTTAATTAATTCAAAAAGGGCTTTCTTATGTCATTGAAAAGTTAGTTGATTATCATTTTAGAAACAAATCGGTTAACTCCTCAACCACTTTTGTTTGATTTAGTAGAGCTTTCAAACCAGATCAGATAGTTTCTAAAATAACTGATCAGTCTTTTGAGTTAATTGATTCTTTCGACCAATCAACTTAGTTGCACATGGATTGTGCTAGTCTAGGATTAATCTCAGTCATTAATTGTCGGTCGATCTTGTCTGTCCATTTTGAGAAGATTTTCTATATAATCCAGTCTTCATTCTTTGAAAAAGAGGATTGTGAATTAGAGTAATATTGTCGAATTGATTATTGTTATTTGCTTATTTTATTGCTCATTATTTTCATTTAGCTTATTTACATTTTGCATAATCAAATATTAGGAACTTCAATTTCATTTTGGTTAAAATAGATTAATCTTAGCTTGATATTGGATCAACTCGCATTGCATATTAGCTTAAATCCTTCAGTTAGATAGATTCTAAAGTCGTTGGAATTGCAATAAACTGAGAGCAATTTCATACTTCTATTTACTAGAAGGCAATGAGTCACCTTGGTTGCTTTGTGTTTCAGTAGATAACTTTGTTTTAATCAATCACATAATGACTCATTGAAGTGTTTGTGTAGTTATCTTTGTCACATTTTCACACACACATATATGATCCATTATTGCAAGCATTCAAGCCTAAGGTGATTTCAAGCAAGCAAGGATTTGGCTCTAAGATTTGAAGACTATTGTGTAAATCTCTCTCTCATGATAGAGTAGTGGTGGATTTCCCAATTTATCAAGAGGATTCATATCCTTTCTTCTTCCTTTCCTTCAAGAGTATCAAGCATACATACATCCATGATCCATGATTTGGCAAGTGTAGATCTATTGCATTGGTGAAGACATCCTACCTTCTACAATTCAACATTCAATCAAGCAATAATACATCTTTGTGGGTATAGTGGATCTATATCCATCCACAAGGGTTTGAAAAGCAAGGTAAATACTTACATTTATCTTGTTTCACATGATTTACTTTTCAAGGTTAGTTCCTAAATGGGGGCTTGACCAAGGAAAGGCCCTTTCCCCCAACAATTTCCCCTTCTTTCTTGTCTGCTTACACAAGTTCAGAATGAATATTTAATTATCGATATGAGTACCCATTTGAGAGAAATTTCTAGATCCATTCTCTATTCTAGATCTTGATAGTATCAGGTATAGGTCGAATCTTCAACATATACCTTGGCATACATATTGCAGATTCTAGTTACAGAACCAAAAACCCAGTCCAGAGACTTGCCCAAATCCATTTTCTAATTTTGAGTAGTTTGGGTATAGGTTGAACCTTCGACCTATACCTAGGTACATGTCTAACCACTTTTGACATGTTCTTGAGAAAAATTAGAAAGTTGCTGATTACAGGGTCGCAGATCACAAATAGTTGGATTCAAGCTCTGGGACATTTCAGGACTTTGTCAGATAGAATTTCAGCTTTTTCACACCTTCCCCTTCCATTTTTAGGTACACATACCCTTTTCCCTTCATCTTGTATCTAATTTATCAGATTAGTTATTGTACCTTGTTGTTACATCTTCTTTTAAATATAAGATCTCTTATATCTTTTTCTTCCATAAATTTACATCACAAAACAGAAACTACCCTAAACTCTCCCCTTAACTAGATCTTGCATTTGTGCCCTTTCATCCTTGAGGTTGCACACATCAGATTTGGCTTAAGGATAGGATTTAGGGACCCTTCTAATGTATATGTGTGACTTGGTGGTCTACCATTGATCACCATTTCACCTTATATATATTGTTCTCTAGTTTTGGAACTGGTTGACTGAGTATTTGAGGTTGATTTATTTATTTAGTGGCTTGATTAGGTCTGGTAAGAAGAGGTTGGGGTTGTACCCAAGCTCTCTTTGCTTCCTGATTCTGCCACAATTGGAATTGAGATTTTTTTTTTTGTCATTGAGGCTTGTTTATCTACCATTGTGGTTGATTTTGTTGCCACTATGGTTGATTCCACTAAGGATTAACCCATTCAGGAGGTCCCCATGGTGGTACCAACTATCATATTCGATGGTTTCATTGGGTATTGGGGATTCCATTGGTTCACATTGGGCTACAGATTATGATTCCAATTTTCCTAGGACCATATTGGCCTTGATAAGAATTGAACCCAAAATTTTGAGGTGTATGCCCTATATAGTTAAGATCTTCCTCTACAATAGGTGGTTTCTTTAATTGGTTCTTAATCTCTAGAAAGATATTACAAGAATTAGTTGCATGAGGTTTTCATAGATTTCACAGAGATCTATTTGGTTTAATGGGCATTCCCTTAAAGGGTGCTTTCCTTTGCATTTTGAACAATAAATATCCAATGGCTAGGTGATTTTCTTATTAGTTTGACTACTAAGATGAAGGAGTATATCAATACTTAGATTTTTTATTTCCTCCATCACCCAAGATACATCAGGAGAAGTTGCCTTCCTCCTGAAATTTCTTGTTCCTGCATATATCAACAATATCATCAAGACCAAGCTTGCTGATATCACCTTTTCCCATTAAGTTTAAAGCTTCTCTCCACTCATCATCAATTTCCCTCAAGAATATTGTCTTACTAATCTCATTATCCAACCCATTTGCACATCTTCTATGTAAAAAATGAAACCTACCAGCATAATCCTATAAACTCTCATCCTCCATTTGTCTCATTTGGAACGATTCCTCCTTCCTATCTCTCATGCGATAATAATCCTGATATTTATAATGAAAAATAGTTTCTATTTTAGGCCATGTTGTGATGGTATTACCTCCTAAACCCATAAACCATCATAAATTTGACTCTTTTAAAGTGGAGGGGAATAATTTTAACTTCTAATTATCATATGTATAGTCATAGTTATGACACAAACTTTGAATTCAGACAAAAATTGGTCTGGATCTTTGAAATTATTTCCCCTAAAATTTGGTAAAATAGAAGGTGCGATATTTTGCACAGGATGTTCATCATTCCTTCTATTCAGATTAATTAGATACTAGAATGTTCCATGTGGTGGAGGATCATCAACAACTTCCCATTCACCCATATTTGTTTCTTCCAAATATTCTTGTTATTCAGGTTGTTCTTGTTCTTCCTCGGATGTATCAAAGCTCGCTGAATCCGAATGGATTAGGATTTTGAATTGGTAGATATCTACCAAGTGGATCTCTAACTCATCTATCTTGTCTCATCAATGGCTGAAATTACTCTCCTTATCAATGCTAAGGCTTCACACTTAAATAATAAGATCTTTTATTTCCCTATCTACAACACCAAAAAAGATGGGCGAGTTCATTGATGTCACAACTCACATAATTTAATTATTCATTGATCAAACCAGGTGTGTCCTAAGGCTATCTGCGATAATGAGTATCACAAATTGGGGGGGGGGGGGGGGGGGGTTCTTTCACTCTAGACAATGACTTGACTTAGGATCTTGCTCCTCCAGGAGCCATTAAGAGTTATTATTCTACAACTAATCCTTAAAGGATAACAACCTAACTAAGCTATATGGGACCTCAAATCTACTTTGGTTTAACTTCTAAATCAATCCTAAATCAAGAACATACTAGTTTCATTACAGACAAAGTAGAATATTTTATTGAAACTAAATTGGGGAATATCTATCAATACCAAATTCAATGGTTATTTTAACAACAAAATTGAAACTAGTTTATTCAACAAAAATAAAATCTATTCTACTTGCGATAAAGGAAACTATTTCACGTTTGCAATTGAATGATATGCTAATCTAGGTCACACAATATAATTAAATCTGAATTCCGCACTACATTCCAACAAATATTTTGTCCAATCATAACTTCCAATCATTGTTCTTGACCATTGATTCAACTTATAAAAACTAAACATCTAAATAGAGACAGATCTAGTTTAATAACTTGAAAATCTAATTACACATGATGACATCTAATTGATCTAGCAATTACAGATTGATGCTACTAAAATGAAACTTGGACATGAGATATTTTAATTCCTACAAATGCCATAAATACATGAAACAATTCAACTACCAATTGATAACTTGAAGATAAACAAACAAAGCAAACAATTTAAGATCATCTCCCTTTGGTTGAGTGGGCCCTGCTCTTCCTCTAGTGAGATCTTCACATAATAATTTGGATCAACTTGAAATTTCCATTAAACTAGCCCCCTGTAAGGACTAAAATAGGGTTTGTTTACACTGAGAAATACTTGTAGACTAATTGATAAAAAAATAACTTTTGAGTAACTACGGAGGGATATATATACACATCTTCTTATTCAAATTCAAACTATAGCATTACATGCCTAGAAGGGTAACCGATACAGAAGAAAACTAAATAGAATTGATCATTCTGTAGACAATAAAGCAAAAGATATTTAGTGAAATTTGGAATTCCACCATGTGTCAAAATAGTTGACAACACAATAAATGATCTTCAAAGTCAGAGTCATCAGGATCTTCAAGTGGCAGTTAGTTCAATCGATCATTTCCACCGTACAAAGCATATTTTCAAAATATGAAACAAAACTCATCAATTCTTGTCAAGAATATAGGAACATTATCATTGATAAATGTTCATTGTTCATTAATTTGAATTAAAAAACATGCATTTACTACAATATATTGGTTCGAGTATAATTCCTAATCAATCTAGAAAAGTAGCAAAATAAGAGACACATAGCATACAGTCTATCGTCGAGTGTATTAATTAAAAAAATATAAGAAGTTTTTAGTGAAAAATTAAAGTATTATAAGTGTTATTCACGATGTATATCATTTGGGCTCAAAATGGAAGGACTACATAAGTTGGCATCATCATACTGGTATGTTAAAAAAATTAATAATGTCTACAACTCTGGAATTAGGATGTCTCTCTGGTGCCTCCTCTAGAAAGTTTCTAAAAATGTGTCAGACAAATTCGCTAATCACAAACTATGGCAATAATTGACAATGTTCTAGTCACTTTTCAGGATCTAAAACTTCTTGGCTTAGTCCACCTTCTCTGGATCTACAAAACTTCACTCGTAGATCTGAAAACATGAACATAAATAAGAGGGAGAAAATTGATGTTTTGTTTTGTATAGGGGCTTGCTTTAGTCAAGCCACAAGATGAATCAACCTTCCCTACAACAATAAATTATGAAATAAACCTTAAATTTGAAATAAATAATGTTTACTTGCAATTATATACCTTTTCCAATGAACTTGTCTTGTCTTGAAGCCTCCATGAAAGGTAGATGATACTAGGAAGGGAGATCATCTATGTTTTCACTCACGGAGGAAATATATGAACTTGATCATGGATGTCATCTTTAATTCTAGATCTTCTCCTTTGTTGCCTTAGAAATGATTAAAATACTTGCTTGAATGATTGATGAGAGATGAATTCCTTGATGTGTGATGATTGATTTATTGATTGAAATGAAGAGGGGGAGGCCTCCATTTATAGTGAACCTCAATGAAACGTGTGAAAATCCATAAACATGTTAACATGGATTATGTTTTCTTGCTCACAAAATTTTGACCATTAACATATTAAAAATTGGGCCCTCTTTGGTTGGACACTAGCGCCTAGCCATAGTCCACTATGACTAGTGTGCTAGGTATCCTAGCTAGCTACGAAGGGCTAGAAGAGATGCCAAGGGAACCAAAAAACAATTGCATTAGCAATGTCAGACCCTAGGATGAACAAGATTACTCAAATTGGGGGGCATGGAAGTAGGAGCACCAAAGTGAGGACCAATCAAGAATTTAATATTACAAGGATACAATTTATAATTATACACTATGTTTTGTCTTGTTAAATTTATTGGTCTTGATACAAACAAGTTGAAAACTTTATGTTATCACTTGAAAGTTATTTTCAAGGCTATAGCTTGTGTAAAACCTAAGTAAACCATGATATGTGCATTGGGATCATATATACCTTGATTGTCTTAGTGTGCTCCTAATGTGTAATTACATCTAGTTTAGGATCATGTCTCTACTATGATTGTGTCTCTCTAAGCTAATTAAAAAATTTCCCACAATTTTGATAATCCATTTCAATGAAATGTATTGGTATAAGTTGCCAATTAAAATAATTGAGTATTTAAATTTATAATGTAGCTTGGAGAGGTCACAAATTGATGTCTGAAAACAATATTTGAGTTTTCGTTGGTGATGTAAGAGCCTCTAGGTCTACACAAAATTTTGCAATACCAACTTTTTTGCAAGTTGAAAGTTTTATTTTTCTCTTAATTTTGGTATATTTTTTGGTTGCAAATATTCTGTCAATTTATTTTCAAAAGGATGTTACAGAAAGATTATAGATTTATTTTCAACCTTCAAACTAGTAGTTGTTCTATAATTTATTTAAAGGCTTCTTCAGTACTCTAATACTATAAGAGTACATTATTTTAAGATGGTTTTATTTCATTGTTTTAGAACCTACTTTGAGAGGGTTGTGTATTTTTTCTTCATGGATTGTGTATGATTTTATCTTTAAATAATATATTTTATTATACTATAGAACCTATATATTGTTTCTATAGAAAGGTTTTTGGTGTGTACTTATTCATGTTATCTTTATTGATGTTAAGAAAATACTAGAAAGTTATTTTAGATCCATAATCATGATATCATAAGGATATGTTTATTAAAATGAACTGCTACAAATAATGAAAAGAGGATTATGTCTTTGTAGCTATAATGATATTGTAATCCCTACTACAAAAACTACACAGTAAAATATTGCTATAGAAGTATTTATGCACAAAGACCAAGTTGCTACTATTCTATATTTGATAAAAGGATGCATGATGAGTCGCTTAAGATATTGATCTATTAATTTAAATATTTGTTGGGTACATGTAGTGGAGTAAATCTCACCCCGCAAATGGAAGACTATATTTCCTTGAGAGCCAAGTTCACAACAAACATTCCAATACCTCCAACTCGATAAACAAGTGAAGATATCTTATTAGAGATAAAGAAAATAAATATTTTTATTATAGAAATGAAAAGTACGGATGATAGGGAGATTTCAATCCAAATCTGAGATTTTTGGTCGAGGACGCTAGCCTGATGTGTGGATGTCTGTGCGACGCATTGTAGTCTTGTCAAACTACCACGGAAAAGACTTGGAATGACAAAAAACTAGCTTTGTTCTTTAGATAACCCAAAAAATCCAAAAGTTAGAAATATAATAAAAGAGATTGAATAACATAGATGAATATAAATAAAAAAATAAAATGCAATCAAACCCTAGTGCGGTTGAATGTCGTCAATAAACCTGCACAATTATTAGAGAGGAAAAATGTTTGGGGTTATTTTAAGACTTGCCTCAGTCAAGTCCCTATTTTGGTGTTTCCACCTCCATAATAACTAGATAGATAGATAGATAGATAGACTGACTGACTGGTTGACTGACTGACTGACTGACAGACAAATAGACACACAGATAGATAGACAGACAGATAGGCAAACAGACAGACAGACAGACAGGCAAATAGACAAACAGACAGACAGGCAGGCAGACAGACAGACAGACATACAGACAGACAGATAGACAGACAGATAGACAGATAGACAAACAAACAAATAGACAGACAAATAGATAGATAGATAGATAGATAGATAGATAGATAGATAGATAGATAGATAGATAGATAGACAAACAGACAGACACACAGGCAGGAAGACACACAGACAGACAGACAGACAGACAGACAAATAGATAGATAGATAGATAGATAGACAGACAGACAGACAAATAGACAAACAAATATAATAGATAAGGGATGTGATAAATCCTAAGATCCTTAAAGATATAAGAGAGATCTAGACAAATATTACGAGATAGGCAAGAGAGCTATGTAGATATATGTATGTCACTGTGAGAGAACGTTGTAGCAAATTAGAGATCACTATAGGAAAATGTGAGAGTAATAAAATGCAAATATTGTAAGCAAAAGATGAGATTAACTAGGGGAGAGACCCTAAGAGATTTTCCAAGAGACTTGAATTAAGCAAGAAGGTGGATTTAAAAGAGAGAAGATGCGGGAAAAATATTTTTCCGAGTCATTATAGAAGATTCTAAGCCATTTCCAATGACCAAGTGCAAGTGACAAGTGGCAAAACACTGAAAACTAACATTTGAACATCAATATATTGTAGGACAAATGCACGACACACAGACATATGTGTGATGTGCTCGTGTCCAAGCAAATCACACTAAAAATAAAAAGTTATATAGGCAACATGCGACTAATGCAAAGGTGACGTTGAAATATAGTTGTTGACAAGAATTTGAGCATCTTGAGAGGAAAAAAGGCAGATGCAAGAGCCAAGATGGTTCTACACAAATACTAGGGGAATGGATACTAAAGTGGCTACAAAAGTGTAAAATAAATTGCAAAGGAGTATACAATTAACATGAAGTTTAGTGTGCAAATATATAAGTATATTTATTAAAACAACCAGCTATAGCGTTCTATTTCAAAAAGGGGAGAATGAGGAGATATATAAAATAGATGTTCTTTTCTTTTAAAATTTGTGAAAGAGCATTCCTTTTATTTTTGAAGAGGTTGTTTTTATCTTTTTCTAATAGAATAAATTGATTAAAGGTTTTCCATTAGCAACTAATTGAATTTCAAATATTTTTTTTTTTTTAAGAAGGTGACAACTATTATTCCTATTCTTCAAAATAGTCATCCATTTTCCTCACTATAGCAACTATTTTATGGTTTTCGTGAAGCAATTTATTTTTTAATATATTATAGTAATTTTTTTATGGTTGTATAGGGGGGTTTGAAACCTTTTCATGTTCAATTTCATGGTTGTTCCACTTCATTAAAACCTATTTCAATAATGTGATTCCTAATTGAATCAATGATATGGAGCAAAAAGACTGGAAGGGATTCAAAGGGAGAAAAATAAGATTCAAGAGAAAAAAAAAAAAGCTAAAATAAGAAGCTAAGTAGATCAAAACTAAAAGCAAAAGTCTTTGTAGGAGAGTTATCAAACATAGGATGGTTATATGTAGTGTAGATGTTGTTTTAGAACCACCATTGGAAGATAAAGATAAACTAATAGAATTAGAAACCTCTATGGAAAGGGGTGTAGAATTCTAATATAGAGTTATAAAATGATTTTTAGAACCTTGGATGTGTTGAGAGGGGATTTTAAATAGGATAATGGCTTTATTGAAGCCTCGTTGAGAGAGAAATGGTAGTAGCTAAATATTTTATTATAAAAAGTTATTTGATATTGCATGTACCCAAAAAATAATAAAGTTTTTACAAATTATTTTGCATGTTGGATTTCATGCATGCATATATGTGTACTAAAATTATATAGGCTATAATAGTGGATGATTTTCAATTTAACCTCTTGTCTTGATTGTACCTATAAGAAATTATGATATTATAAAGTATAAAAGAGAGCACATACAATTGCATTCGTAAACACAACAAAATTGAAGCAATATTTCCATATAATCTTGTTATTTGAGATATTTTGTTTTGCATATAGTACATTAAAATTAGCCAAAAAAACCATGATATTAAAAACTAGACATATTTTTAAGTAAATAAATAAAACAACCCTTTAGTTCACGTGGCAACTAATGAAACATATTAACAACTATAACTCTAACTTCATGATGTATTTAAAAAATAGTTAATTAACTAATATCCATCAGGAATTAAAAATCAAAACAAAACCAAAAAACTAGGTGGGTCATTGCCTTAGTGAGGCATAATGATCTCACTTTCCATTTATAACCACATAAAGGGGTGAAATAAAGAAATATATTCTCAAACGCTAAACATGGAATAAATAGTTATCAAAATAATTTACGCACTAGGTTTAAATGAGGCATTATGGTTAGTAGAATGTCATGTCAACCCCAAAAGTTAAGGTGCACTATTATTAGGCATGTGCCCAAAACCCATAAACCCCAAATAAACATAATTATGTATTTAGGGATATGAAATTACAATGTATTTAGGTGGATGAAGATGTCGACATGTGGCAAACACCCCTTAAGTTAGCTATATTGGGTATGCACGAATAATTAATGATTAATTATATTAAGGCTTGAATAGGATTTCATTGTGATTAGCCTCACACTATATTATTAGGTCTATGTATACGAGGTGATTACCATTGTAAGGTATGTGTGAAGTATGATATTGTTTTGGGACCTGTTAGAGGTATAGCACGGAGTGACTTGTTCCATAAGGTGTATTGTATGATATTATCCAAACTCAAGGGTTTACTATATTTTTCATATATTAGGGCATATTGGCCCAAAAAACATATATTGTTCTATGAGAGATATCTTCTGCATTATATTATTTCCATTATTATATGTGTGGATCTTATCAAGTGGTATTAGAGCTATGTTTTGGGCAAAGGAAGATACAACCCTAGTTTTTCAAAATTTATTTGTATCTTCCAAAAGGTTGTGGTTTTTTTCAAAAAAAAATCTTAAGCTGGGGAATCATATAAGGAAGCTTTTATCATTAATATTTTGCAATTTATTAAAATTTTATTATTTTCCTTAAATTTTCCTTTCAAGTCACATACAAAGGAATTTATCTATTTTATACAATTTGGGAAATCTCATAAAAATGCATTAGGGGTTTATTAATTTTTTTTTTAATTTCATTCAAGGTTGACTACATCATGTTTTGGTCAGATCTAAGTTGGGTCATTTGGATTTGATAGGATGGTTATCTATTGAAAGTATTATTTTTAAACCCTAGTTTCAATGGAGGTTATTGATTTTCATGGGAGTGGAGATGCAGTAGAATGATGGTATAAATATATTATAGCTTGTGGTAGACATACATTATAGAAATAATATTTTTCACCGTCTTTAAGTAGTGAAACTAGGTAATGGTTTAGTCCAATTTTTAACAATATTTCTTCTTTGGATGAACTAGAACAAGATTTCTTAGATAAATGTGCTCCTAAAGAAGAAGAGGAAGAGGGAGAAGAAGAAGACTTGGAAGAGGGAGAGCATGAAGATACATGCTCTTTAGCTTTAGGGAGGGAAGTTACAATCCTTCAGTTTCATGGATGCATTCAAAAGGAAAAGGTTAAGGTCTCTATAAATCTATCAACAAGTATAACTTCACCAACATGAAATTTTCAAAGAAACTAAGTGTACAAGAAAATAACACCGAGGATATTCAAATATTAGGCATGGATAATTCAAATTTATGAAAATCTAAAACTCTTTATGAATAAATATGTTTCAAATTCAAACTTTCATGCTTTAGATATGGATGGAACATATATTGTTATAAGTTATCCTTTATTAAATTTTTTGGGAACAATAAATATTAATGTGCAAAAGAAGTTCATGAAACTTTGGTATAAGAAGAAAAAAGTTACATTACAAGATATTACACATAATAGAGTTCAAAGAAATTTCAAGGAAGAGATAGTTCAAGAATCTCATGAAGATTTTAACAATGAGTTAGAGGAAAAATAAGAGGATTAAGATGTTGAGAAAAGTGAAGATAAAAATAATTATACTAAGGAATCACTAAAACAAGTGGCAAAAATTTGAAGAACCAAAGAAGGTTCCAATGGCAACAAAGGGTGTATTATACATGCATCCACATCATTGTGAGAGAAAAAAAATCATGGACGAACCCATCATAGAGGAATAATAGTACAAGACACTAACAATTTGATCACTGCAGACCTACATGGGATCAAAGGAACAATTACAACAATAATCAGTATCATAGAAGTACTAGTTACTCATGGAAGCAAACATGGACTTACTATGGTGAAGGAAGGAATCGATTAGGTGCAAAAAATTACGTCTCAAGGATGGATCCAAGCATAATCAGGTAAAAGGAACAACAAGGATCAACTGTGAATAGTTGGGTGATTGGACATGATGTCATATTTGTAATAACTTGAAACAACCATACTATTTGGTGTCTCCTCGTGTTTTAGGGACAAAAAATGTTAACAAGCTCGATGACATGTTATGTACCTAGGGATATGATATTATAATGCATTTAGGTGGATGAATATGCCAACATGTGGCACATATCCCTTAAGTTAATTATATTGGGTCATGTGAATAATGCTTAATTGAATATACTGGGAGTTGACTTTAGGCCTTCATTAGGATTACCCCTCCACTGCATTATTAGAAGGTCTACATATAGGAGGTGATTATCATTGTAAGGTGTGTGTGAAGTATGATGTCATATTTTTTTTAATCTCTTGGAGATATAAGATGGAGTATTTTCTTCCATAAGGAGTATTATAAGGTGTTACCCTACCTCAAGGGTTTACTCTATTTTTGCATATATTGGATATTACAATAATTACCCTACCTCAAGGGTTTACTCTATTTTAAAGGTTCGAACAACAATGAATGGTATAATAAATAAGCAACCGCGCCATTATGAGAGGAAAGAATCATGAAGGAAACCATCATCAAGGAATGATAGTAGAAGACATCAACAAGCTAATCATTAAATACCTATATGGAATTAAAGGAATGATTACAACAATAATTGGTATCATATAAGTATTGGTTGTTCATGGAAACAAATGAGGACTTACTATGGTGAGGGAAGAAATCAAATAACTACAAAAAATTATAGCTCAAGAATGGATCCAAGCATAATCAAGTAAAAGGCACAATGAGGATCAACTATGGATAGCTGTATGGTTGGTCATGGTATCATATATGCAATAACTTGAAACAACCATTCTAATTGGCTTCTTCTCATGTTTCAGGGACAAAAATGTTAAGTATCCTGATGACATGATATGTATTTAGGGATATGGTATCATAATGTATTTAGGTGGACAAATATGCCAACACATGGAACACATCCATTAAGTTAATTATATTGGGTCATGTGAATAATGTGTAATTGATTATACCATGAGTTGACCTTAGGCCTTCGCCAAGATTACCCCTCTATTGCATTATTAGGAGGTCTACATATATGAGGTGAATGTTGGCATTTTTCGCTACCATTAGCCCATCAAAGATAATTGATCCTAAACACCTTCATAATGGGATAAAACTCTATCAACCAAGGCTCGACCAACACATCGTGTTATCCAGCATTAGTTTCCAACTCATCTTTTTATCTAGGATTGGTTGCTAATGTGGCATGTTATCACCCATAAGGCTTAAACCACAAACCTATTATATTTTGTGCCTTGGTCTTTTGACCAAGTTATAATTTAAGATTGACCAATTGGCCTAGTCATCCATCACTCAAGTCACTGGCCTAAGCCATTTCACGCATCTATCTACTAAGCCCATCCTTCCAAGTCACCTGCTGGAAATAATAACAAAAGATGTTGGTCGTAGTATCACAAGAGGAGATGAATTCAATATGTGTCAGCTTGTGGTATTGTGAGAATCTACCATGTGTCCACTTGGGTCCCATGTCTGAAAGAAGGAATGCAAAATGCAATAGTGCAAGGGGCCATAATGTGTATGGTTGTTAGCTTGCGATGTTGTGATATGATGTCACATGGTATGGTGGGCCAGGGTCTCTTTCAATCAACAATTTAGATCAATAGTTCAATGCAAAATTGTGAGAATGTTCTTTGACATCCTTTCAGCGCTGTAGGTTTGTGCTGGGCCATCCAATCTAAAAGAAAATTTCATCAACGATGATATTTTAAACTTATATTCAGAGGCTTTTCTTGTGGATCATGTTCGTCTGATCACACGCAAAGCCCCTACATCGATGATTGACATTTAAACTAGCGGTCTAGATTTGATTTCCAATGGTAACAATTGGTTTTACCAAGAAAAAAGGGTGGATATTAAATGCTCAGTTGCCTCTAGTGCCTCTTGTACAAATCTATCGACTCTAAGAAACACCATAACTGCTCTCAATCCCTACACATGCCTCTCCACACCAAGTTATGACTTGTAGACAACCATTTTGTTTTGTCAAAAGCACAATCACACCATATCTTGTTGCAGAGTCATCCTTAGGGGATGTTTTTCTTCTTTCTATCTGTAGGAGCATTCATTGTGGCCCCTTTCTGTCATTTCTAAGGATCAAGATACATGCAAAGATGAGATCTTTGATTTGATTCGTCCGATCAAGTTCTCTTCACAACCCAACCCTAGTCTAGTTAGGGTTTGTACTTCCATGATGTAATTCGAGTTATGTCTCTCTTTAAAAAACAATCTTATATAATATTTTGTGATCTCCTTCCCGTTTCTTTTATATAATTCCATGTTTTTTGTAACTATAAGCATTGCCTTGCCTTGTTAAAAAAAATTGTTTGTTTTATCTCTTTCTAAGTCCAAATATTTTATACATGGCATCTTGCCTTCTTGTTTTGATGCATTTTCTATGTTTCCAGATTACATGGCTGCGTTAATATACTTCATAGTTTTTGTTTGTGAATGTTTAGGTTCCTTGCAATGTCTTATTAAGCCCCAACCTTCATATGGTCTTAGGAGATTGATAAAACTAGAAAGTGTGTAAGTTCAGATAGTTTTATTGATGTCTAGTGCAATTACATGAAGAAGGAGATCAAAATTTGAATATGGTGCATCAACTCCCTTTATTTTTTGCATTCGTCCTTCCCTTTTCCTCTGTAAGATGTTAGCTTAGGTTAAAAGCAGGTTTCAAGTGTTAGGTTGGTTTAACACGATGTGTTGAGTTGGGCTAACACGACATGTTGGGTTGGTTCAACACTACACCCTAATTGGAAAGGAAGCCAACCTTATTTGAAGATTCAACCTTGCTTGTGCAAGGTCCCCACACTTGGAGTTTGTTTCCATGTTTCACAAGGTTTCTTGGGGTCAAATGCTAAGCAAGGGTACAAACTTTTGTGACAATAATGATTATCAATGTAAGGTGTACGTAAAGTTTGATATTGTATTTTTTTACAATCTTTTGGGGATATAGCATGGAGTCTCTTCTTTAATAAGGAGTATTATATGGTGTTACCCTACATCAAATTTTACTCTATTTTTGCATATATTGGATATTTAGAGCATATTGATCCACACATATCTATTGTTCTGCATGAGATCCATCTTCTACATTATAGTAATTATATTATTATATGTGCGGGTCTTATCAAACACCCAATAAAAAAAATACATAATAGATAAGAAATAAGAAAAATAACAAAATTATCATGGGTCATTGCCTTCATGAGGTATGATGACCTGACCTTTTATTTCCAAGCAAGCAAAGAGTGAAATGAAGAAAAGCCTTGTCAAACATCAAACAACAAACAAATAGTGGCTAAAACAAAAAAAAAGAAAAAAAGAAAAGAAATGAACAATAAAATCATAAACTAGATGGCTCATTGCTTTAGTGAGGCACAATGATCTCAAATTTCATTTATAGCTTGATAAAGGAGTGAAATGAAGAAATGCCTTCTTATATTGTAATAAACAACAAATTTACAATGTCTCAATGCATCCTAAACATAGAAAACAAAGAAAAAAATAGACAAGTCATTCCCTTAACGATGTATTATGACCTCACCTTCCATTTAAAGTTAGATGGAGGAGTGAAATGCAAAATGCTTTCTCAAACACGAGGCAACAAATAATTACTCGCCTAATGCACAAACAAGGAAGAAACAAGCATAATTATCAACATTGGGTTGGTTGTTGCTTTAGTTTGGTATGATGAACTCACATTCCATTTACAACTAGATAGAGGAGTGAGATGAAGAAATGTATTCTCAAACAAAAAATGAGAACTATGGACTAGCCTTACCAATACACAAGAGAGGAGAAATGACAAAAAGTAAATCTAGTGGCTTATTGCCCTAGTGAGGCATGAAGACCTCATCTTCCATTCCAAGCTAGATGGACGAGGACATCAAGCATGACCATCAAATAAACCTGCACCTCCACAACCTCCCATCATTCTCTTCATGAGCCATCTAGAATCTCTCTATTGAATCACTTCGAAGCCATGGGCAAATGAGAGTCAAAGTGAACAACTATAGGTACAAAACACAACAAGTCTTAGGGAAGCCAATAATTGGAATAAAGTGAACTATTTCGTGTTCAATGCTACATCCTACAACATTAAAGAAAACATCATTTCATATCTTCTTATAATCTCATAAACATGTGAGTAGAAACATATCTTTAATTGATAATAAAATACCATTGGAAGTATAAGTGCACCACCTTCAATCCACTATTAATCTAAAAAGAAAAATAAATCTTCCTTTTTAACAGTAAAATAAAGAATTTGTACAAGACGTGCAAGCACAATACTCCAACAAAAAATTAAACCTTGATGACAACCTCACCAATAAAATATTTTAACCACTCCTCTAAATAAATCAACCCCAATTTTAAAATCCATCTTTTTACCTACATAATTAACATATTTTTTAAAAATAATTTAGCATGGCTATTATATCCTCTCCCCTCAACGGGTGCATATGATAAGGCTCGAACATTAACCTAATGTAAAGCAAAACATCGCGCCGTATGAAACCAAGGCCGCAAAAGGTCTATAAAAACCCAATCCCGTTAAGGGTTTTACTGAACCAATCCAGAAAGAAGAGTATCAAAACATTTTGCATAGCGTTTGAATCGAAGCACACACACTGCGTAAGAACAAATGGCTGCGGAAGGCGAGAATGGAGCAGAACAGGTGAACAGTAGCCCTGGGGCGAAGACGGCAGGGCAGAAGCGCGGCCGCGAGGCAGACGGCGTGGACGCCCCTGCAGAAAAGAGATGGCCCGGCTGGCCTGGCGAGACGGTTTTCAGACTCATTGTTCCTGTGCAAAAGGCAGGTGCAATCATTGGCCGCAAGGGCGAGCTCGTCAAGAAAATGTGCGAGGACACCAAGGCTCGTATTAAGATCCTCGATGGCGTCCAGGGAACCACTGATCGAGTTGTGAGTATATATGCCATCACTACAAAATAAACATCAGTTTTTCCTTTCTATCTTTTTTATCTTTTCCATCCGCTCGTCAAGTAGCTGTAGGATGCTGCATTTTTGTCGTCCTCGTGGGGTTTGTGGTTTAAATAGTAACTATGAAATGCCCTTGGAATAGAGTACTTATGGCTGGTTTGAGTGCCTGTGAGGGCTTATAAGGAAACACATTTTAGGAACTATTAGGTCCTTTTACAAGCTGGGTTGGGTCACTTCTTATTATTATGTTAGGCAAATTTGCACGGTAGGGTTGTTAATAGAGTGTGTTTTGAAGATGATATTTTCGTTTTGCTATGAAAGGTGTTTTACATGCAAACGAAATATTCTTTGACCCATCAGTGTTTGTCGAAGGGAGTTTTAAATTTAAAGAAAAATAGTTTTGGTCCAGGAGGGTTTTGCAGTAGAAGGAAAACTAGTGTAGTGTTGGGAGGGTTTTGAAGTGGAAGGAAAACTAGTGTTAGTCCAGGAGGGTTTTGAAGTGGAAGGAAAACTAGTGTTGGTCCAGGAGGGTTTTGAAGTGGAAGGAAAATTAGTGTTGGTCAGGGAGGGTTTTACAATGCGGGAGGGTTTTACAATTCAAGTAAAGTACACCCTGACCATACTTAGTGCATTAAGTCATTTAACTACAGTGCTCCTACTTATAGTTTTTTAACTTGGCTTGTTGTATTGACCTCAGTTTGTTTAAACAGTAGTTGTGTTCTTCCTTTTCCGTTTTTAAAAAGAGGTTAAATGTTTTATTGCTTTTAGAACATCATCCCGATAAGACCGGGGAAAGAGACTATAAATGTTGAAAGTTATTGGGTTTTTGACCACTGTGGTTAGCTTTGTTTGAGCCCAGAAGTGATTTTGATCTCATGATATTGTTGAAATGTTAAAATGCGTGTGAAGCCCAAGTTGAAATTCTTATGTGATTGTGCAAAAGTAGGTACACTGAAATGTTAATCCCCTACCCCTTTATACGTGCAATATGTATCTATAAGTGGGGTCAACTCATACTTATTTATCACCACATGTGCATTTTTGCAGAAAGCCAAATGCATTTCATCTGAAGTTGTTTCCGACGTTATTGTATTGACAAATTGACTGAATATATGAGTACTTCTCCTTGCTACCTTATCTGATATGGGTTACTCGATTTAGTTATTTTTGACCAATCGAAGTGGGTTTGGTATTTGACTTTTTTCAAAGTACAAGAGAAGATAATTACAAAGCTAAATTCAAGTCTTTTAGTAATTTCTATATATATTTTATTATTTTTAAACCCTTAAAGTTAAATTGCATTGAGTTTGATTGCGCGGGATTCTCTTATGGTTTTAAACTTTTATGTCATCTTTCTAGGTTTTGATTACTGGAAGAGAGGAACCTGATGCAGCAATATCTCCTGCCATGGATGGCATTCTTAGAGTTCATAAGCGTGTTGCAGGGCTTCAGGAAGGTGAAGGTGATGGTGCAAATGCTCAAGCAGCAACTGCAGCAATTTTAACTCGACTTCTGGTTGCATCATCACAAGCTGGAAGCTTAATTGGCAAACAAGGTTCCCAAATCAAATCCATTCAAGATGGGTCTGGCGCTAATGTACGCGTCATTCCTGCAGGTTAGTCAACTCTAGCATGCTTTAAAAAATAGCGAGTTTGTTATCTAAGAGAACATGAAGATCTCAGGGCAGCAAATGATTATCATTAGACCCCATTGAATAAGATTTCAGATTGTTGGCTAGTTTCGAAACTAATAGTTTATAAGTTATAACTAATAAGTGCTGTGTCTTCAATGATGAAGAATCCAGGTCATTAGATAGAAAGTGGCTGTGAGTACTCTCTTTATGTTGTCTTTTATACAAGTTTTCTCCTAAAAGTTTTGAGTCTTGACATGTTTGAATGGTTAGGCAATGATTAAATGCCTAATCTAAATAGACTTAAAAGACACGAGGCTTGACCTTTTTTTTTTCTGCATAACTAAATGCACATTTGCTTACTTTATAATACAAACACCTAGTGGTTCCTATCGTATGTGGTATCTTTGGTTTGTCTTTATTTTCTATGGTTTTTAATTTTTTTCTACACGAGGACATTCCTTTCGGGGGGACCTTTAGTTGATCTATTAGCAGTTCCTTGGAAAGGTGAAATTCTTGAAATTTGTAGAAAAAGTTGAGTAATAGTTATGAGATATGCATATCTCCGTTTGTTAATAATGTTTATCATTATCCGAAACACACACACACAGATACTTTTTATTGATCCGTTTTCAGTCATCTTGGGAAGACAAAACCCTTGAAGTTTCTAGAGCAAGGAAGAATTAATTAATATGTTTTCCCAAATTTTAGGGTAGTAGATTTACAGATACATATCTATGTGTGTTAATATGATATTTATCAACATTCGGAATACACAAATAGATGACAACGGAATTTGACTTTATCAACACTCAGTCTCAATAGATAAGAACAGTAATTTGACTTTAATAAACTTGGTATAATGTGCTACACCACAATTTTTGTGAGGCATTGAAGAATATTTGCTTTTATTTAGGTGACTACGTAAAAATTGGTCCCAATCCTTGAATGGCTGAAACCACCAGCATTAGTGTTGTATGCGTTTTGTGTCATGCTGTCAAGTCAAAGAAATGATTGACATCGTGCATCGCGGTCCTTGAATATGACTGGTGGTGATATAATTTAAATTCATAATAGAAGCTATGCAATAGCATTTATAATGAGGGATTTAAGTTTTTAACTTCAATAGAAATACTCCAGCTAAAAAATTTATATTGCTGAATTGATTTACTTCCCAATGGTTCTTTAGCAAGATTAGAAAGACTGACAATTGCATTGCAGTTCATTGTTTAGGTTCTCCTATGTATAGTTTCCTTCCACCTGTAGAGTGAATTCGTGTCCTTTTGATACAATCATTTCTATTATTTACTGCTGACACCTTCAGCATGGCTGGCTTTGTTCTATTACAAAAGTATTACATCCTGACAGTGAAATGTATTGTTAATGCTGAAGAAGTTAGTACTTATTGCCTGGGGTACCTGTAAGTCTCTATTGAGAGATGAAGCATTGAATCTTGTGTTTAGGACCTCCATCAACTTTTATTGTAAGCATTTTAACAACATACTCATTAAGTTGCCTTTACATGCTTGTAAGGTCAATTGAATGCCAATGGACTTATTGTCACTGTGCATGACAGATAGAGCAACACATTCACATACTTTCTAATAGTTTTCATGACAGTTGACTCCTCTAGTGTTAATAGAACATAGTTGGCTTTTAACACTACGGATACTTTTATAGTGGGAATAATTAGTATCTCAATCACGTAAATAGTTGCAATATGCTATGTCCTATAAACGTGACACTTGGCCTTGATACCATGTGGAGTCGGTAACAAATTTCATAAGGTAATGAAAACAAGGTATATAGCCCAACAAAAAGGTTTGATTAAAATGTGTATGATAAATATATTCCTGAGAAATGTATAATATAAAATAAATACTTAAGTGAGTATGATTGATACTATATTATGATATGCCAAGGAAATATCAACTGGCCATGATTACCCAAACCTGACATGATCTAAAATCAGTAACAGTAAAGCATAATAAATTATGTGTGTTAATTTGGTGGATACAAAAGCAGACTTTACTCCAATGGGTATGATGTATGAGTGGTAGATCAGATTATTGTTTAGAATGGGATGTCACCAGGTTGTGGATTCGAATGCAGTACTGTTTAATCTAAGAAAGTTAACAATAAGAAGGATGGAATTTACCAACAGGGAAGCTGTCCTTTCGGTAGAAAACTTGGGTGATCAGATATTGATCAGAATAGGATGCCGCTAGATCGTAGATTGAAATGCAGTACAGCTTAATATAAGGAGGTTATGTTAGTGAGGTTTGAAGCTTACTAACAAGGAAGCTGTTCTTTCAATATCATAAAAATTGCCCGACAAAGATATGAACAATATTATGCAATTTTTTTTTTTGCTGAAAGAAATTCGCCTTGAAGTATATAATGTTTTAACTTGGTTTCCCTTTTTGTCTTATGGTGTTTTATAATGCTTAAGATGATGCTTTCAAGTACATAATGTTTTAACTTGGTTTCGCTTTTTGTCTTATGGTGTCTTATAATGCTTAAGTTGAAGCTTTCATACGAATCTTCCTATTAAATTAGGAATTTGTTTATAATAAGCTAAATATTTGTGCAGATGACTTGTCATTTTGTGCATTGCCTGATGACCGAATTGTAGAAATTCAAGGTGAAGCATCCAAGGTGCAAAAGGCACTGGAGATGGTTGTTGGCCATCTTCGCAAGTATTTGGTTGATCGCAGTATTCTTCCACTATTTGAACAAAATGTAAGTAAAATACTCTCAATTTATAGTAGGTTTTGCTCTCAAATAATCGTGATTTTTTGCACACATTTTTAATATGAAGTTGGAACATTGTTAATCATTTCTGATTTTTTTCTAATTTTATCATAAACGCTTGTGAGAATGCTAACATCATTCTTTCTTCAAAATGACAGCAACATGCAGCAAATGGTGCACATGATTCAACTACTGGGACATGGGGAAAGTTGGCTGCACAACCTCTTTCCAGTGCTAGTCATTCGGGACTAGGCACAAGCTTCACTTCAGCATTCAAAGCTGATTCACTATATTCTACACGTGATACACAAATGGAATCACAAGCTCATCACCGTGGATTATCCTTGTATGGAAAAGATCCAGGACCTGTAGGGCTAAGATCTTCTTTATCTGCACCCACAGCAGCACCAGTGATTACTCAGGTTTGTATTTTTTCATTAGAAAATTAAGATTGACTTTGTTTAACTTCTGTAACTGATAACATATATGATAGAACTGATGAAGATGTTCTCAGAATGCATGGGAAATATCCTTTTGTAGATTCCTAATGTTGGAATTATTGTTGTCTATGTTATGTCCCAAATTTTACCTTATCAGTTTTAATTTTTTTAATTATGGCTTGTGTGAGAATATTCATATTTCGTTGCCGTACTGTTGTGATTTTTCTGGGCAGTTGATTCTGTAAAATTCAACTACAGTTTCTTGGTCTCATGTGAAACACATTTTACCAGGTAAATTCGTGGGGCTGAGAAGCAGAAAGTGAAACAATATGTGGATTGGTTTTCAGGAATTGTCAGTTGAAGAATATAAATCAAGACAGCTCGAACTTCATTTAGTTGAAATTGCTTAATGTGGATGATTTTTAAACTAAGATATCTAGTTTATGGTTGTTGGAAATTAGACATAATGAAGTGCAGTATTTAGAAAGAAACAAGAGGACATAGCTGGTTTAATGCAGCATTGTGAGAATTACAACCTATTGGTCTTAACAATTTAGAATCTTTGTCGATTTTTGTTTCATCTTAGATTAGGTTGAGATTTTCTGACTTGGGCTGCCATTTCAACCTACCGTAAATAATTCAATTGAATGACAATTCCAGTTTTGACAGAATTGTTTTCATTTGAACTGTCCATGTCTATTCAAGGTTGGCAAAAGAACCTATGCTTATAGGAGGATTAGAATAACCCTCTTTTAAAGTCATGTCCTGGAAGCTCTACATGAAAATTAGTTCTGCCGAAGTAGGATGCATTTTTTTGTTCACGAAGAAAGGGTTATTTAATGCAACTGTAGTTGGACATTCTATACTACTTAATGCTATTTAACTATAATTTGAGCACAACTACCTGTAATCTTTACATGTGTGATTTAAAGTATACTTCGAGATAACATGGAATATCTTATTACAAAAGGTGACAAAATGCCTTGTTCTGATTTCTTTGAGTACATGTAAAACCATTGAAATTAGAGGTTGGTAGATTTGTGCTTTGTTACCACCAGGTTCAACCATCTTGCAATTTTGGGTCGTGCTTTGTTCCTTTCAGGGTCATCTCTGTCGCTATTTTGCTTGTGCTTTGCTCACACTAGCTTTGTTCCTGTCACATTTTTGCTCTTCCTTTGGTCGCACCCACATTTCCAAATTTTGCAATTTTTGTTATTACAATGAACATGATCTGGAGGTCCGGGCTTGTATTGGTCCGATTTTTGTTTTGTTTCTTTTTACTACATTTAAAAGCATTCTAGCTAGAGGTTGGTAGGCCTGTGCTTTGTTCCCAACGGGGTTATCCTTTTTAGCTTGATTATTTTGAATTTAACTGATTGTGTTTTGTTGGTCTTTGACTAAATGGGTCAGACTGATTGGCTGAATCTAGAATGCTCTTAAAATGCTAGCAACTAAATTGAGGCAACGTAACATGGATTGTATTGCAACCTTGAATCTTATACGGTAACTTAAATGTGCAGGTGATACAAAAAATGCAGATTCCTCTCGCGTATGCAGATGATGTAATTGGAGTGGAAGGAACAAATATTGGTTATATGCGTCGAGCTAGTGGAGCTACAATTACAATTCAGGAAACAAGGGGTGTGCCCAATGAGATCACTGTAGAAATCAAGGGGAGCACTACTGAGGTTCAAACAGCTCAACAACTTATTCAGGTACCTCTCGAATTAAGTAATGTTTATTAAGTATAATATCATATAATGAGGGTAATTTAGACTACTGTGATCTGGGTTTTATTTAATAATGATCTGTCGTTATACAGAATTTTATGGCTGGAGGAGGACATAAGAAAATTACCCACAGCAATATCGATTCCGGTTATGGTTCTTCTTATGGTCAAAGCTTAAGTTCACTGTATCCCTCGTCATCTTTGAGCAGTCATTCTCTTGGTGGATATGGATCTTCCTATGGTGCAGGATATGGTTATTGAGAGGTAGATGTATATTTACTCAACGATTACCGTTACCAAACTTTGTAATACTTGGAGAGCAAACTTTGTAGAGTAGTAAATATTGCTTCTGATAGTTTGATATGGCAAAAAGTAGTTTTAGGAAACAGGAGAAAGAGGGATACCATGTAATGTTGACTTCAATATTTATTGATAACCCATGCTATTTCGGCAAGAACTAAAGATGCCTGATATGTGGATTTAAGTCCATACATAGGTCAGGGTATGATTTATATCCGTGATTCACTTGCAACATTGACCAAAATGTTTTTCCATTTCAACATTTTTTCTTATCAAGTTCTGTAATCAGTAAAATAGCATTTTTAAGTGGCAGTGCTAGCTTTTTGAATATACACAAGTTTTCAGGATAGTTCATAATTAGAATGCTATGGTTATATTTGAAATTGTTTCTAATTGACATCAAAATTTTAATTAACATTTTGGTCTGATGATACTTAAAAAATGTTGTAAATTTACATTATCTGAGGCCATGTATTATAAATGTAAGATGTATAGCTTCAGATGATATTCATTCATTAAAAACTCAGTAGGTAGCTGCAGCATATTGATTTACGATTTAATAAGTTTTGAATAAAGAGCATTTTCTAATATTTGCGAATCCATCGTACGAGCTGCTAAGGGTTCTCGGTTCAGGCTTGAAATTAATTTGAGTTCTATGTACTGTAATAAAAATGAGTATTCCCTTGTATAGACTGAAGTTATACGACTTTTTAGTTGTGCTTCTCAGTGGTGAGCCGCGAACCTTTTTTAACTATATGTTGTGGGGTTCTCTTTAGCAGGCTTGGAATTTCATTTATTTCTTTATGAGATTTTAGCTTCTTGCATTGCATTGCATCTTCTGTAAAATGAGGTTACCTTTATATTAAATACGGTATACATTAGATAGTTTTTTGTCTTCATTTTTTTTTTCAGTACCTTTTAAACTAGGACATAAATAGTTTTATGTCTTCATTTTTTCAGTACATTTTAAACTAGGACAGCCTATTTTTAGATGTTCATGTTAGTTTACATTTTATAAAATAATATTTTATTAATTTATTAAACAGTGGTACAATAATTATAATTATAGATATTTAAAAAAGGAAATCACTTTGTTACATTAATTGGAAAACAAAGGATTCAAAATAGTTTTTTATTTTATTTTGTGGGGATGAATGTAAGTTTTTGATATTAAATCCAAGAGTTTTTGCAATACTTTATGTATTTTTAATATTATCGGGAGTTGCAATTTGCAAACTAACTAGAAGGATTACTAAATTTCAAGAATGATGAATTTGACGTGGGTTATTAATGGGTAAGAAGATGTGGTTCTTTATATGACCTGGGTTATTAATTGATGTGGGTTATTTAATTGGTAAGAAAATACTGTTCATTATAGTCAACAATCTGTAGATATAATAGACTAGCTAATGAAGCTGTAAATAAATTGAAGTATAATATATGAACATGCATTCCAATACAACTTAGTCATAAGAGTAGGTGGAATTTAAAGAACCAATCTAGAGATGAACAGCTTTGTAAATGAAGCTGTAAATAATTTGGAGTATGATATATGAGTTGGTGGAGTTTCAAGGTTATTTTCAAATGTTTTTAAACGATGTTCAATCAGAAATAATTTAATTGCATAATAAAAGGGTTCATACACATCACATGGATCAATTAAATAGTTAATGTGATAAATATAAACTCTTCTAATCATTCTATTATTTTGATTATTGAAAATTGTTTACTTAATATAATTTATTAACACTTGTTTGTTTGGAGAGGATGATATTGACATGGATTGGTATGAACATCGCATGTGGGAAATACTACAATACTTTTTTTTTTTTTTGGTGTCCACAATGGCTATGACTAAGAGGTTTGGAAGGTCAATTAGGAAATTTGTAGGTCTATTTATTGCATGCATATTTGCATCACACGCCAATAGGTATGAATGAAAAATTGGAAAATCAATTATGCATCCATTTATAAGGATCCAAACATGACTACAATAAAACCCTTGATTTGAAAATATAATTAGGCCCCATTACTAATAGTCTCATTTTATGTTTGCAACAAGAAGAGAACTAGATGGAGGGAGAGAAGGGGATAGAAAGAAGGATAGGGAATTAAGATAGAGATAGAGATAGAGATAGAAGTGGACATGGATGTGTACATAAAAATAGAGAGAAGAGTGAGAGTTAATGAAAGACAACAGGAATAGACATAGATAGAGGAGTTAAAGGAAGAGAGTGAGGGAGAAATTAAAACATAAATATATGTGAAGTGATTTATAGAGAGGTAGAGGAGAGACACTAAATTTGCATTCTTTTATATATCCATTGGCGAAGACCAAGCTTTTTTTTAATTTTTTTTTAAACTTTGTTAAAATTAGATTATTGAAGAAAATCTAGACTTAATTTAAATTATATTTTCTTCAAATAAAATTCTTTAATATTCCTATATTGATTTTAAAAACTATCAATAACACATAAAATATATAAAAATGTAACTATAATGTAATCCTAATAAAAAAACTTGTATAACATTTAAAATATATATATTTTTATATTAAAAATAGTTCAAAAATATAATCACATCATCTTTTCATATCTATATCAGGGACCTGAAAATATTATAATAAAATATGAAATTATCAACTCCTAGACTACCACCTGTGCTTTGACTAGTTTAATCAGATTACATAGCTTTATACATCACTGAATTACTATTCAAAAGAAACCAAAAAGAGATTGTTGTTCAAGCATGGTCATCAAGAATCCCATGACCCAATGATGTTGTTAGTGCACTTTGCACAATCACATTCATAGGTCCCAATCAAAGGTTCAACTGCAGGCGGAATATTGGCAGCAACTTCCCAACTCGGAGCATTAGGTTTACTGGTTTACTTGATTTTGGCATTCTCTTGTTCAACATAAAGACCATTGTCCTGGATAAACTGGTTCAATATGTCTAGCTCTTTTTGGTGAGCATATCTCTATATGTGGTGTTAAAATAGTGTGCAGAGTGGATATCAACTTTGTATATAATCACTGCACCTTCACAAACAAGGATCATAAACCTACTTTTAGGGATCTCAAGCACTGCATAGACCTGCAACATAATTGAGTAATGAATGAGTTTTTTTTATAACCCTAAGGTGTCCCTGCGACCCAGCCCAACGACCCAGCATCTCGTATCTTGGCTACCAGGGGCGAGCTGAGGCGAGACTAATCCTCAAGGGATGAACCAAACCGCTTGCAACCCAGGTTCATCGAGCAAATTCGGGCGAAAATCGAAATGAATGAGTTTATTGCTAAACTCAATAAGTTCTCTCTTCTTGTTTTGAAAAATTTCCTCATTTCTCTGCTTCCAAAGAAACCATAGGATTTTAGTAGACAACACAAACCAAAACTTATTAAGCTTAAGATCAAAGACATATAAAAAACCGGCTAAGGCCTCAATCCAAGAAAGACCAGGCTAGACATTCCACACAACAAGAGAGCTAAGAAATAAAGGGTAGAATTTACAAGCAAACTTACACTGAAAGAAGAGGTGTTCAAAAGTTTTAGGAAGATTGCAAATAGAACAAGAAAGGGGATTAATACCCATAGAAGCTAAGACAGACCTAACAACAAGTTTTTTTAACAACAAAAGAAAGATTTTTTTGGTGCAAGTGGTTGGTGCCACAAAAAGTAAAAAACAATGGTTTATCCATATGAATATAGATGAGTCATCCTTCAACATACGATAGATCTGCTTAGTAGAAACATCCATTAACAGAGAGCCATCTTACCATTTCAACTGCTTCAGAAAATTTTCACTGTCATATATTTTACCACGGAAGAAGCTGCCCATGGCTTCAACAATCAAAGCATGTCTTTTTTATGAGAAAGAGGAATCCCATATTTGACACTTATTTCCTCCAATATCAACATCTATTCTTATTGATGAGAATACCAGGACATCCTTGCTCTTTAGGACAAATGAGAATGACAATTCCACATTTGCCTTTGACACTTATTTCCTCTCATGACCCTAGTCTATTGCCAATATAGCAATCCAACTACAAAAGTAAGGTGGAAATCCAAATTCTTGAAGCATACCAAGGACAAAAGGCCATTCCACCCTGTCATATGCCTTTTCAAAATCCAGTTAGATCATTGTCAAATTTTGTCCATCAGCCTTAGCCCAATGTAGAGCTTCCCAGCCAATGTAGAGCTTCCCAGCTAGTTATCAAATTTTTCCAATATGTATCTCCCCTTAATAAAACCTGTTTGAGTAATAGAGATAATGCAGCCCGAGAGACCAACAATTCTCCTAGCAAGAATTTTTGCAATGATATTATAAGACAAATTTAGGAGAGTAATCGACCTCCAATTCTTTACTTGGGTCATATCTCCACTTTTAGGGAGCAATTTGATAACTCCCCTATTGATTGTTTCCCCAAGAGAGCCCAACTCAAAAGAATCTTCATATAGAGCCAGTAGTTCCAAACTAACGCTTTCAATATTCTATTTATAGAACTCTGTCGGGAGCCCATCTAAACCTAGGGACTTTCCATTAGCCAATGCTTTTATGAACATTTATCGAGAGTAATTTGATTATCAATACCGTGCTATGAAGAAAACATATTTTTGTAAAATTTATAAAAGACATCCTTTATTTTATTCATGTCATTAGTGAGACCGTTATCAATCTGAATTTCATCTATCAATTTTCTTTTCTGCTCGGCTCTGATAAGGTTAAAGAAATACTTGGCACCCTTATCACCTTCTCTAAGTCAGTTCATCCTATACCTAACTCTTTGTTCCTGCAAATTGTAGTTCTGCATTTTCCTTAGTTCCATCTTGGTGATATTCAATTCCTCTTCCAATTGCCTATCATAGCCTTTGACTTGAAGCATCGTTTCAATAGAGTTAAGTCTTTTTTGGAGGTGAGACTCATCTCTGGATCCGTCCTTAGCTTTTTTCCCACTTATCATCTAAAATATTTTCTTTTAAACTTGCGTGCCCAATGCAGATATGACATCAAAATCCTCCTCAAACAGGGGATTAGACCGTTATCACGAGTCCTTGTGATAGCTGCAAGAAGCATGTTTAATATGCTATTTTAGAAGGTTGGTATGGATTTTTGAGGTGGTTTTGCTACTTCTTGTTAGTGATACTATTATCGTATTTACTCCCATTATTTTCTTTGAATTGGGGACTTGAGCTAGTGTTGTCATCATTTTGTTGAACTATGTACGTAACAAGATTTTTCTACTAGTTGTTAGTGATACTATTATGGTATTCACTCCCAATAGTCCTACAAATCGGGGCATTGAACTAGCGTTGTCATCATTTTGTTCAATTGTGTATGTAACAAGGTTTTGCTCCATTTTATAAAGGTCAAAGAAGTGTACTGTTGTTGTATTTCCTCTTTGGATTAGTGATATACTTTCCTCTCTTTTCCCGGCGGAGTTTCTTCCCTTACGAGTTTCTCCATGTAAATCTGGTGTTATTTGTGTTATGACTTTCTTTGTGTATTCTTGATTATGCAATCACATATATTTAAAGTTAATCTTAAGATTCAGATTTGAAATTACATTTGGCTTAAATTCATATTGCTAGCTTTCTTCTTCTTCTTTTACATCACACATTATTGTACAAATTTCTCTACACAATTATAAACCTATGAGTGTTTCTTTACATGTAGGCACTAAGATTTCATCAGTTAAGTTTTATAAGTTAGATGATATGTATTATGCGAATTATTCTAGAGTTGTTGGTATCTTGATGTATGTAATGGTTTATACCATTTTGAATATCGGTGAAGCAATGTGAGTTCTTAATTGCTTTATTTCTAATATTGACAGTGAGAACTAGAATTGTGTTAAACACAAATTTAGATATTTGTAAGGGACATCTAATTATTTATTATTTATTAATGGTTCTAATCACGTGGACAAGTAAATAGACATTGCATGACTTTTTGATATAGATTTTTGTACTATATAGAAGTGAGGATATGGATTTTGATATTAGACTTGCACTATATATACTTTAATCAATGTGATTAGTACTTTATCTTTCTATGAGAAAATGCATTAACAAGTTTAACTAGGGACATTATCATTGAATGAAAGTATCTTATTAAATTTGTCCTTCTATAATTGTTTGCTTGTAAATTTTCTTACATGTGAAATAAGTGGTTCTAAAAATGACACTTACATTTTTTAATTGTTCAACCCTTTGGTGAACAATAAGAGAAGGCATACCTAGCAAGAATGCAAGTGCATGCTATGCGATGATGTCATATTTGATTGTATAATGCTCATATAACTTCTCTAATCCCTTGATATAACATTTTAACATGATATGTTGATGTTAAGTAATGACCTATAACTATCCTTGGCCATATGATCCTGTGATCTCAAATTTAGGTATTTTGATGCTAATGTTGATAGAACTAAGCATATGATCCAATCCAAGGAGAAATAAATAATTTAGGGCTAGTTTTTACTTTTCAGAGTTGGGAATGACTGATTAGTTTATAAGTTTAAATTTAGGGTTGTCTAATGTGTAAAAATGATGAATCTTTTACCATGCATTTATGACACCAAATTTAGTTGTAAAAATAAGGATTGAAATGAGAATACTATTCACATTTTTCCTTTACATTCCCCCCACATTGGTGTCCAGGGTGTTGAGATTTAGCCAAAATCTGAAAGAAAATACCAAACCACAAACCATTAGCAAACAAATCCAAATGAATAATGTTGAGGATTTAACTTAAATATACATAAGAGGCTTACATATATAGGCAAGCAAGTGAAGGGAGAAGGTAAACAACAACTACTGACTACCCCTACATAGGTGTGACACTTGTGAGAAAAGTGACATGTTCTCATGCAAGTGGAAATTCAAGATGTAACAGACATCTCTAGAAGAGAGTTACTGAGAGGGGAGGGGTGAATCAGTAACACTTAAAACTTTAAAGTATTTCTGCACTTTTATATTCTTTAACCATTCATTAATCTAATCTACTGCAATCATGAAAATGTAAACATTCATAACACATAACACAAAGATTGGTAACCCAGAAACCTTCCAAATAGAAAGTAAAACTGGGGTGGGGATGGTACCCACAAAACTTTGGTACT